>JAXBDA010005468.1:0-24349 GCA_036023075.1 Gaultheria prostrata
CAAAAATCAAGTTAATTGGATATAGATGGAGTAACTTTCATTTGCTTATTAGGTTACCACTATCGAATCAATGTTCATTTTATGATTCCAACTTTGAGTATATCTTTCTGAGAAATATAGTTTGACACGAGATGATTTGACTTGGGTAACAGAGACTCGACAAAGTGAGGTGAGGCCATCCAAGACCTAGCTCTGTTACCATGTCATCGGGACGGGGAATGTTGTTCATTTTTATGCGTATCATCTGGAATAACTAACTGAAAAAACAAAATAATTTGGTCAATAACCATAAAAATTTCACTAAGGATAACTTATCAAAATTTGAATCTATTTTACATAAAAAAATTATTACCCCTACATATTTGTACAAAAGCAAAATAGGATTACGAAATAGTACTACATAAAGCCCATGAATCATGTCTTTTGGTCTTGGATAATCAGAGGTGAACTTCTTATGGAAACCAAGCCCAGCCCATTAAATCACACATATCAGTTAGCCCAGCCCAATAAATCAAAGAGACATTGTCAATTAGCCCAGCCCAATCCCAGTGTCAAGATCTTTCTAGAAGCAGCAGTGTATCTCTCTAGACATCTCTGGGTACGTGCTGAACCCCTCCTCACCTCTTGGACCTCTGAATAACTCCAAATATAAATTTCCCCCAAATTACCTCACCCTTCCTTCTCTCTCATCAATACAGAAGAATCCTCTGCACCATTCTCCAGTTCGACAGAGGTGGTCTTCGCAAATTGGATCCAACGTAAAGGTACGAACGATCTCAATAACCCTTTAACACTTTCTCTATCTGACTCCTAGATCCGCCGTTTTGCTCTCTGTGGATTCATTCACTGTTTAATTGATTATATAAAGATCTAGTTTTTATCCACTCGAGATTGTAGAGACGTTATAGTCATTAGAATTGCCGATGTTGTGAGCGTTTTGTGGGATTGGTTTGGTGAAATTGATGTTTTGTAACGAGTTTGATGATGGGCAGGTTTGATTTCCATAACGTTTGTTTTTGTTTTTGTTGGTCGGATTTGATAGCCATTGCTTCTGTAGATGAGTGGGTTTATTTTCCTCATGATGAATTGGCAGCAGTAGTCAAACTATCTTAGTCTCTTGGAATGTCTTAAAAGGACGTTTTCACGCCCGCGCAACCGCCTTATGTGGCTTAGGCTTTGACTAATCCTCGAAATGTGACTTAGCAAGTGGTGGCTAGCTCATGCGGCAGAGTTTTTGGATGCCCCACACTGCATCCGGAATCGAGTTCCATTCCCCCTCCCCATGTAATAGATTAGGAATGACGAATGACAAAAAAAGCAGAAGAAAAAGAGATGCGACTTAATTCATCATTTGTCCTTTCTTTTTTATTTATGTGGTTATTATCGGGTCTAAGGGGGCAGATTACTAACAGCCTCAAAGGGGTAAGCTGGTGAGTAATGCAGTGGCGGACGCAGGAATTAGAGGGTTGTGAAGTTATTTAGAGTTTGGATGGAGTATGGTAGAAAGAATCCAATGTTGAAGGGCTGAAGTTAAATTTTCAAGGTTTTCAAGGAGCTAAAGATTAAGTTTTATTATAGGTACAGCTTTTTTTTCAAAAGAAAAATAAGGTTGTACAAGTTTGGAGGTGCCGTGGTCCTTGCCTGCTCCCCTTTGTGTCCGCCGCTGGAGGAATGTTAATGTCATTGGTTCTTAATTGAGATTCGATCCTGATACCGGCGGCGGCTGCGGAGCCCGTTGGTTGTAGAAGATTTGTTTCTAAAATATAGTGATGGAATTATACATGTTAGTTTATTTTGACTTTCTAGACTTTGGAAGTTATTGGAAAGGAAGCACGGAAAGAAAGAATAAGTAGTAGGTTTCAGGAATGTATGCAGATGTACTTGTTACTTGAAATCATAGGTTACTAGCTTTTAATAGCAACTTTGATTTATTCACGGAGTTGGTAGTACAGTGGGTGTAATTTTCGTTGGTTAAGTTCTATAATGGACTAATCTCGTCAGGACTGAGGTTAATTATTATAGTCCCTTGCTTGCCGATATTTTTCTTAATGCGAACATGTAACCTTGTAGGCTTGTACATATAACTAGTTAGATGCCACATGATACGTGAATTGGGCTGAGTTTGGCCTAAATTTAAGTCAATTGTCTTAGTGTCATCCTATCTGAAATTTTGAGACTTGGTCACATTTTTTAGATTAATTATTTACTTTGACGAGTTGAACCTAAAAACTTAAAAGTTATGAGTCTTGTGACAAAAAGCAAAACTTTGTTACTAAAGATGGGAAAGCTCAAAACAAGTGTCTTTTGTGTGTTTAGGGTCGTCTGTTTGGAATTTGTTGAACTTTGATTCATTTTAAAACAAATATTTTTCTGGTTTATCTCATCAAAATGAAGGATTAATGGAATCCTAAAGCACCAGTCATGCCGGTTACACTAAGAGGATTTATAAGCTACCGAACATTGAGAATATTGGAGGAGTTTTATGGGTAGAATTACAATAGTTTTGGTATGATGCTGAATTGGTGATTTTCTTTATCAGGTCCGATATTCTTCTGCCTTTGTTTGTGGCCAATCAAAACTTTTGTACCATAATGAGTGTGGTTGGTTTTGACCTTGGCAATGAGAGCTGCGTTGTCGCTGTTGCAAGGCAAAGAGGAATTGATGTGGTACTCAATGATGAATCCAAACGCGAGACTCCCGCCATCGTATGCTTTGGTGAGAAACAGCGCTTCCTTGGGACAGCTGGGGCTGCATCAAGTATGATGAATCCGAAGAACACTATTTCTCAAACAAAGCGTCTGATTGGTCGCCTGTTCTCAGATCCAGAGCTCCAACGGGATATCAAGGCACTGCCTTTTACTGTTACCGAAGGGCCCGATGGATACCCGTTGATTCATGCTTGGTATTTGGGGGAGTCAAGGACGTTTACTCCAACCCAATTATTGGCAATGGTGCTTTCTGATATGAAGAGCATAGCAGAGAAGAATTTAAATGCTGCAGTTGTTGATTGCTGTATTGGGATTCCTGTTTATTTCACTGACCTTCAAAGAAGAGCTGTCTTGGACGCAGCTACTATCGCTGGCTTGCACCCTCTCCGATTACTTCATGAAACCACTGCTACTGCATTGGCATATGGGATATATAAGACAGATTTGCCAGAGAATGACCAACTAAATGTTGCATTTGTTGACATTGGCCATGCGAGTATGCAAGTTTGCATTGCTGGCTTCAAGAAAGGCCAGTTGAAGATATTGGCCCATTCATTTGACCGGTCTTTGGGTGGTAGAGATTTTGATGAAGCGTTATTCCAATATTTTGCTGCAAAATTCAAGGAAGAGTATAAGATTGACGTTTACCAGAATGCTAGGGCTTGTCTCCGGCTTCGCGCTGCTTGTGAAAAGCTTAAGAAAGTTCTTAGTGCAAACCCAGAGGCACCTTTGAATATAGAGTGTTTGATGGAAGAGAAGGATGTCAGGGGTTTCATCAAGAGAGAGGACTTTGAAAAAATTAGCATTCCGATTTTGGAGCGCGTGAGGGAGCCCCTGGAGAAGGCTCTCTCAGAAGCTGGCCTGACAGTTGAGAATATCCACTCTGTTGAGGTTGTTGGTTCAGGCTCTCGTGTTCCTGCCATTATCAGGATATTGACAGAGTTCTTTGGGAAGGAGCCTAGGCGTACAATGAATGCGAGTGAGTGTGTTGCCAAAGGCTGTGCTTTAGAGTGTGCAATCCTCAGTCCCACATTCAAAGTGCGAGAATTCCAGGTAGAGCACCGTCTTCCTGTTTTATTGGCTGACTTTTTTTTATTGTTCAGGCATTTATTGTTTTCATGTTCCCTTTGGCTCCTGATCCCCGTTTCTTGGCTGTAAAAGAAAATGCTGTGATGGTAGTATTCTAAAATTTATTCTAAAATTCTCTCTGGGTTTCCCATAAGATTTTATGGGAAATCCCATAAAATCACCTGGATTATTTTATGGGATTTCCCATTTTAGCACGTTGATTTTATGAGATTTCCCATAAATCAACGTGCTAAAATGAGAAATCCCATAAAATCGTCCAGTTGATTTTATGGGATTTCCCATAAAATCAAATGGCAAACTCATCAATATTGATGGGTTATTGAGGTCAATTTTACGTCCGTAACTGGATGGTTTTTTGTCATATTATCTTTCTCGATAAGAAATTTATGGTGGACATTCTTCCTTAATTTGGTCCGTTTCCTGTAGTTTATTAGAACTGTTGAAGCCACAGTGGGAGAAATGTCTTACTAATCTTACGAAGAAAATCATTCATGCTATACGGATACTGCATAACTTTTATTTTTGGAAAGTATACTGTATATCTTTTTGTTTTATTTGTCGTAAAATCCGCATATCTTTTTGTTTTTGTACATATTTAATTCATTAATTGTTGTTTCATATGTACTTACTTCCTATGTTTGTTGTACATTTTTCTGTTACGGAAGAGATAGGTTAAGAAAGTTCATTGTTAGCTCCTTTTCCCCTTGTATTGATTGCATCGAACTCGTGCTATGGCTTTGTGATGAAAAGTTTCTTCTTATTTAAGGTCAATGAGAGTTTTCCATTTCCCATCGCTCTGTCATGGAAAGGCGCGGCTCCAGATGCTCAGAATGGAGTTGCAGATAATCAAGAAAGCACTAATCAACAAAGCACTGTAGTTTTCCCAAAGGGGAATCCAATACCGAGCATAAAGGCTTTGACGTTTTTCAGATCAGGAACCTTTACAGTTGATGTTCAATATGCTGATGTCAGTGAATTACAGGCACCACCAAAGATTAGCACATATACGGTAATTTATTTAACAATTTTGCTCAGTTAGATTTTCGGTTCTTTGCTTGGCTTAAATTTAGGATATTATTGTGCATTTAGACTATATACCTGACGTAAATTCAATATGTTGTGTACAGATTGGTCCTTTTCAATCGACAAAGAGTGAACGGGCGAAAGTGAAGGTGAAAGTTCGCCTAAATCTGCATGGAATTGTGTCGATTGACACAGCAATGGTAAGTTCTAGTGACTTTTTAATAATTCTTATTGTGATTATTGATTAAATGGGCAATGTTGATATTGCAATGTATTTCTTTTTATATACTATAGCTTTTGGAAGAGGAGGAAGTTGAAGTTCCAGTTGTCAAAGAGCCAGCAAAAGAGGCCAATAAGATGGATACTGATGAAGCTTCAAGTGATGCTTCTCCAACAACTGAAGGTGATGTAAACATGCAAGATGCTAAAGGTGGTACAGATGTTCCTGGGGCCGAGAATGGTGCCCCAAGTCCAGGAGACAAGCATGTCCAAATGGAAACAGATGCCAAGGTGAGTAATAGACTTGCCTTATTAACAAGTCACATGTGCATGCCGAAACATATGGCTGTAATTATTGTGGTTTTTCTCTAATCTTCTGTAATTGTCATGGTTGTAGCCAAGTTTATTATCCCATTTTTGTTTAGAAAGCCTATCCTTAATACGGAGTAACTCTAAAGTTAAAAAGCCTTAAGAATGTAGTATAGTCAATTTTCTCCTTTAACTTGGGATGTTTTTTTTTTTTGATCAACAAAAGAAGATTTATAAAAGAAACTCGAAAGGGTACATCGAGAAGGGAGAGGGGAGGGGGAGGGGACATCCAACTGAGATTGAACTGAAGGAAACATCGAAAACAAAAGACCGCAAAAAGCAGCCAAACGAAAACACCCGAGGAATCCAAATCCAAGACAGCCACCACAGCCCCTGAAAGCCTGCTCACACCAACCCAAAACACCCCGCTTCCAACGGAACTACAACACCCAAAACTACAACTACGATCCTTGGCACGCCAAGCCCTAAACATCAGGAAAACAACCAAAAACAGCTTAAGGAGGATTTCTATAGAAGTCAGCCTCAATCATTTCCTTTAAGATAGCTTCATCCTTTGGAAGAAGGTTAACATCGAGAGTTTTCACCCCGGATAAATAAGCTGAAAATTCTTCCTCCACCCTTTTCTCCATGCTACAATCTCCCTCTTGAGTCGAATGCTTGGGCCCTAAGACAGTGTGTCGGCTGTCCTCCAAAGAAAAAGATTTATTCTTGGACAAGCTACAAAGATTCTTATCAATACTTCCTATCTTGAAGTCCAACTTTGAAGTCTTTGACTTCTCCTCTTTGTGATCCCGGCTAAGCGGCCTAAAAGAAAGGCAGCTTTCAAAGGGTTTTTAGTCCATAAAGGATTCCTACGATAACCTTTTAAGGTCCGGGCTTTCTGTTTATGACTCTTGTAATCCACATAATTAATATGGGGGTCGGCAGAAACAAGATTGGCAGATGTGGAGTCGTCAGAGCCAGAATTCGCAGTTGCCACCTTCGCTACCGAAATCTAAACATCAGAAGCGATGCGAGGAGGCCGAGAGAGTAGAGGATCTACTACAAAGTCCTCGATACGATTAGAGCTTGGTGTCTCACCAATTACCGATGCCTCATCCCTAACGGCTGGGATAAGAAAATCAGTACTTGCCCTGTTCTCGTTAATATTCCCCTCAGCTAGAGTAAGCTCCTTACAAGCCTCCACATGGATGGGTCTCTCTGTAAAAAAGTTAATGCCCAAAGGAGAGTAAGAGTCCTCGACAAAGGAGACAGAGAGAGTTGGAATTATCCACCACGTCAAGTTTCGAAAGCTGAGCTTGGACTCCCTGGTTAGAAATCACAAAGGTGTCTTCCTTATCACCACAGACAATATCGTCCACACTCTTCTCGGTGGGGATGTTTAGGGGTGGGGAATTTTGCCACCGGCTTGCCTACTCTTACCAACTCTCTACTCTTTTGTTGCCATAAATAGTGTTGAACTCATATCCATCTCTTAGATATGGATCCATAGCCTAAGTATTAAGCTATTATGGCTCGTGACTGTCAAAATTCCAAAAGAAAAGGTTATAAAACTCCTTTCCCCTTGTGTCTTGTGTACCTGTATTCCTTTTTTTTTTTTTTGGCAATGTTGCCCTGTGGCTTAAATTCTGGTTTAACAATTGGAAACCTATAACACCGTGTCCTAAGGAAGTGTAACACAAGTCTACGAAACTGTAATTGCTCTTTTATGTCAGTAAGTTTATTTTGTGGTGTGCAGGCTGAAGCTCCGAAGAAAAAGGTAAAGAAGACGAACATTCCTGTGGTCGAGCATATTCATGGAGGAATGTGCCCCGCAGATGTGCAAAAAGCAATGGAGAAGGAGTTTGAAATGGCTTTGCAAGATCGAGTTATGGAAGAAACCAAAGATAAGAAGAATGCCGTGGAGGCCTATGTTTATGATATGAGAAATAAGGTACTATCATGGCCCATAATTAAATTATCCATTATTATGTGTTAAGTGTGAATATTTTCAGCTCAGCAGTTTCTCTGTGTTTTCCAGCTTCAAGGCAAATATCAAGAGTTTGTTACAGATTCAGAGAGGGAAGGCTTTACTGCTAAACTCCAGGAGGTGGAAGATTGGTTGTACGAGGATGGTGAGGATGAGACTAAAGGAGTTTATATTGCCAAACTTGAAGAGCTGAAGAAGGTAAAATTTTGCTGCTGATTTCCTTGTTTTACTTCAGTCACTTTTCTTTTTAAGACCTCACATGGAATTTAACATCCGCAGCAAGGTGATCCCATTGAGGAGCGTTACAAGGAGTTCACTGACAGGGGACCGGCGATTGATCAACTTGCCTATTGTGTCAATAGTTACAGGGATGCAGTAATGTCAAATGATTCTAAGTTCGATCACATTGACTTGGCAGAAAAGCAGAAGGTTTGACATGAACTCTCTCTCCCCCTCCCTGTTGATCGAAGCTTAAATTGCTGTCTGTGTTGTTCATACTTTCAATTTCTTTTGCATCATAGGTTTTGAATGAATGTGTTGAAGCTGAGGCTTGGTTGAGGGAGAAAAGGCAGCATCAGAACTCGCTGCCCAAGTATGCTACTCCAGCTCTCTTGTCTGCTGACGTGAGAAGGAAGGCTGAAGCCCTCGACAGGTATATGTTGTTTGACGTTGCTGAAATGTATGCCATCATTCTTGTTCTTGTATATTCTCCAGGTGTTTGTTTGTCCCAAAACATTTTTAGTTCACTGTCTCTGATCCAGTGTGTATAGTACAAGTGGCTTTAACCCTCCTTTATAGCTGTTGGTATTTAGGACAAGTGGCTTTACCCTTTATAGCGGTTGGTATTTTAGGTAGATGATATGTCCTATTCGGCTATTCCAACTTTTATTGCTTACTCTTATTTGTGGAGCATCTTTGGTTCTGAAATCTAAGATTATCAGCTGCACATACTTCAAAGTTTACCCTTAAAAAGTTCACTATGATACCTTTGCAGGTTGAAGAGAGATTTTGTAGTACAACTTAAATCAACTCATCATATGTTGCTATCATCAATTTTTTTATGGCATGTGTTGTTAGGTTAAAACTTAAAAGTTTGAAATGGACTTGTCAAATATCAAATTGTTTTCTCCAACTATAACTGATATTTGAAGTATGCTACCCTACCCATGTGTCCAATTTGAAGTGGATATCTGAAGCGTAGTTTGGTGTTTGAAGAGCACCTAAGACCTTACAAAACCTTTAATTTTTTTGACATTTAACATTTGAACTTTGAAGCATTGCTCTAAGCCTCTAAGCATGGGTCTTTTGCTCATGACCTTTTTTTTACCCCTAGATTTTTATCATGCTGTTGACTTGTACCATGTCTTCAAACAGGGTTGCAAGGCCGATAATGACGAAACCTAAGCCAGCCAAACCAGCTACTCCTGAAACTCCATCACAAGCACCACCTCAGGGTGGTGGCAATGGCACCACAAACACCAACCCAAATGAGAATGCTGGAGCTGCTAGTAGTGAGGCGTCACCAGCTGATGAAGAGCCAATGGATACCGAAAAGCCTGATACTGCATAAATTAGTGACCTGTATGTTAAAGTTATGAATGCAGGCCAAAATTTGGAGGATGTGTTCAAGTCTTCAGCCTGAGACTCTTTGATGGACCTGTACTTAACAGGCTGTCGGGCTATTTACCGGTGAGATTGTTTATTTTCTGTAAAGCCGTCTTTGTTCGATGGTTTGCAAATTTCTATCATTATATAGGATACTTCTTTTAGAATCCAGTTTTCAAATGGGTTTGTAAGGGAAATGTTAAAATTTCTGTATTTTTTTTGTGTTTTTTGTTTTTTTGTTGTCGTTGGGAAAGAGACCGTTGTCCACTCTTACAGGGTTTTAAGTGTCATGTGTCACCTTCCCTCTCTTTGTAACAAGGATCTATTTTGTGGTTCATCCCTTGTTTGAGTTGGGTTTTCTCAAGTATACAACTAAGATTGTTATGGTTATACTTCTTCAATTATATTGAACCTGTATTTTGATCGGTTCCTCTGTATCATGGACTGCTATGCTCTGGATTTGGATTTTGATGTGGTAAACACTCGGATGTGAACACATTGATTACTTTTTTAGGTGAGCTGCGTTGGTATATCAGTGTATCTTTCTCCACTTTTTTTCGGATGTATCCAAATTAGGTCTGGGGTACTTGTATGAATTCCCCATAGGCAACAGATTCGTCACAATGGGGCAGTTCTGGGTGTTTACCCAATCTGGAACAGTTCTCCAGATGCGAGCTATGAGGCTATGAATTCGTCTGCTTTATTGAGCTTGCACGATATCTATTCTGCTATCTACTTTTGCTCGTCTAAAATAAATGTAGTTCTTCAGCCCAAAATGCAGGGATGAAGTCTCAATCGCATGATGAATAAACCTGTTATATATCCATCTTCAAAAGAGGAGATCTTTGGAAAGTAGGTTTTTATGATCCGAGCAGCCAACTCCAGTTACTGTCCGTGTTGGACTTCCGCGCGGTGCAGACATCATTATGGGAGAAGTTAATAGGTTCGCTTGAAGTAAATTACACGAGCAGGTTCTGGAAGATCTAGTAGCATATTGATAAACCTTTTATTGATTCTTTTGATAAGATTACTGATACCGCCTCTGCAGCTATTTATGACAACATGATGGTGGTCATGGAAGTTGAAATTCTGGGTCGGGACCGAGTCCATGCTCGGTCTTCAGACTTAATTTTTTTATTTTATTTCCAAGTTACTCTTTTGAGTTCACTATTTTAAATCTTTTTTGTCCCAAGTTACTTATTTTTCTGAAGTTACTGATTCAATTTACCTTACTTGTCCATGCTCTACTATTTTATCTTGCATGCGCGAGATGGGTCCACCAGGGATTGTCCAATAAAATGGTAATCCTTTCACCAGTTACTGGATTCAATGGACGAAAGTGAATTTTATAAGATGTGCAACACAATTCAGTGGGTTCCTTATGGGATCTAATCCATTGTTTGCCCAACCAAACATGTCTAAGAAATTGGGAAGAGTATGGGAGTGTTTCAGATGCCTATCTATTGAGTTAAATATGGTGGTTTCTTTTTTTTATACCAAGATATTGTCAAAAGGGCTACAGAACCCAAACCGGAGTCCTTAGTTGGGACAACCTAAGTCTCCAGCTAAAGCAAGAAAATAAAACTCCGGTCGCTGGAAATAATGCCTGAAACGCTGCCTCGAATACAGGGGCGACTCCACCCTATAGATAGGGGGGTCAACCGATTCCACGGGAGAAAAAAAAAGACAAATTATACTATTTTTTTTTCATTTATAAATGAACCCCCTGAATTTGGTGGTGACACCACTGGATAATTCCTAAAAATTTATAAAAATTGCTTTTTTGTGTGGTTTGTCTGAGTCCTTGTCACTCGTTTTGTTCTTTTGATCTTGCTAGGTTGAGTTTTAAATGTAATTTTTGTTGGAACATGATTTTTAGTTACTTTTACTGTGGCGCTTTTTTTTTTTTTTTTATAAAAATATTTAATGTTTATGAGTGACTGTCCGTTTCCGGACTCGAAACTGGCCACTTATTCCTTGGATGCAACACCACACAGACCCTCCTAAGGTTTGGATCGAAGCCAGGGGAAGTGGATCTGACCCTCCATCAGTGATACCGATGGAGGTTGGACAGTGAAGCCCGCAGAGAGCTTCGAACGAACAAGGTCGTAAGTTAGTGGGGAGGGTTGCTCTTGAAATCTAGAGGTTTTTGTTTTGCCGGAGAAATTTCTTGGAGGTTCACGAATGTGAAGAAAAAGAGGGAAAAAAAGAGAGAGAAAATGCTGGTTTTGGTGTCGATGCGGACGTCGGTGGAGAGAAAACCGGCGAGGCATCTCTCTCTGCAACTGGAAGTCGGATACGACGGACGGGAAACGTATAGGTATGGTACTGGTCATTAAATAATGATCGAGATATAGATAGAAATCATCCACAAGAGTTCTTGTAACTGAACGAAGTCATTTTAAGGTGCATGACATGGGTTGAACCTGTGTCATGACGTGGATCCAAAACGACGCCGTGCAGACTATTGTCTCAGTTGTGTTCACCAGTTCCCCTTTAAACGACGCCGTCTTGCGGATATGGGCGAGAAGGCCAGAAGCTGCTTCTTCTTCTCCGTTACACTCTTCTGATTACCTGCGACTCTCTCTCTCTCTCTCTCTCTCTCTCTCTACCAGACAAACACAACTTACAAACTGTGATTAGTGACCGGCGTTACCCTCCAAAGGGACCTGTCGGCTGTGCAGTGACGGGGCTTCAATAAAGCCTGATTCTTCCCACATCTCAACTTGGTATGATCTTTTCTTGAACTGGCGACTTTTTTTACACTTTTGGTCTGTATCGCGAAGTGGGTCTATTTCTTTGACCAGAGATTTTGTTTTGGGCAAGAAAAACTTTATTCTTGTGAAATTTTATCCCTTGCCAAAAGCATTTTTAACTGAAGGGTGATATGCTTCTTTGTTGTTTGATGAAATGCCTCACTGAATAGTGTTCTGGGATTGTGAGTAGCGTGCCTGATAATTTCTAAAGATATGTTGCTTTAAGCGTAATAAGTCACATAATGTGCGTGCGCTTGTCTATATGGGAGCGTGAGTGTGAAAGTGTCTATCAAAAATGTCCCAAACTTGCGATAGCAAGAATTGAGATCTCTAGCTCAGAGCAGGATGAGAGCGAGGTGGAGGCACTACTTAAGGATTATGTGACTAAGCGCGTAACTTGACTAGTCCTGGGAGGCTAGGATCACTCCACTGTGCACTAGCGGGTCCAACTAAAGGGAGGGAAAAGTTTGCATAGACTGACCCCACGGGAGTTGGTAACCTTTGAGATGTATCAAATATGAAACCCAGCCAGGACCGAACTCTATTTCCTAGACCTTCACCACCAGGTCAACGCCTAGCAGTTTTGAATTTGCTATATTTGCAAGACATGCCCAGAAACATTTCTTGTTTTACAACATTATTGTATGTGGGTTTATATTCTAATATGCTTCTTCATAGAGGTAGTTGTCAATCTGTAACATATTTCTCTTACCCCATTGGAGCCAAGTACCTCCGCATTCAATCTTAGCTGCTTCAGTTCAGTCGAGGTGTGCGCTATATAACTTGCCTCTTACAAACCACGCGGTTTTATGTCTTGTTTCTGAAAAATTTCAGTTACCTGTAAAAGTAGAAGTTGGGTTTGTTTCACACCCAAAGTTGTTACACTGAGATCGAATATCAAATTGTAAATAATATGGACCCTAGTAAAGACTATGCATTTGAACAAATGAGGAATTTTAATCAAGGGTATCACAAGGGGAGGGGTAGATCAAAAATGACTTTCGAGGCGGTAGTTTGAAATGGCCGAGATTTTTTTTATATCATGGAACACGATACTTTTGGCCAAGCTCAATAGAAAAAACTGGTTCATGTAGCTGATCCAATAGATTGGGATGTTCGGTTTGGTATGGTTATCATAGTGAGAGTTTCTTACCTTGCAGAACCGCAAACAAGTACTCTGCTCTACTATGATCCTACATATTGTCCTACATAGCCCTTTGCATTTTGTTTTTAATCTCCATATTGTGGGTTTGAGCTAAAGTTTGTCTTCCGAGAAAGAAAGTTCAGTGTATGGTGAGTTCTTGACTCTTCATAAGCCAACTAATAAATGCTCTTAAAAAATGGGATTATCTTTTCAGTGGTTAATTGTTGGTATTCTTTCTTCAAGAAATTCTTCTGTTGCTGTTTATTGTTCGGATTTTTATCCAGCTGTCATCATGTCAATCCCTTAACGTAACTTCAGATTTTGTTGGCAGGTAAAGTCGTATATATTTAGTTTCAAGCATTGGTATGTGCTATGAACTGAGCCCAACCATCCATGCCATGCCTTAAGCAGTCCCCAACACCATACCGTGAGCATTGCCTAACATACTTCTAGCTGCGTTGACATGTACTCTAGGGGCTTCAGAAAAACGGGTGCAGGACTCATTGGTTCAAAGCGAGTAATATCAACATTGCCTCATCTTTGCAACAGAATTAAGCAGACTGGTAAGAGTTTCATCATCTGGTGCTTTAATGTTAGTGCAGAAACATCTGGTGCTTTAATGTTAGTGCAGAAACATCTGGTTGAACATGATTGTTAGATTCTTTCTGTCACCGTCCCCGCAGCTGCACCCACTTCTGAGGGTACAAACATGTTTGTGTGCATGTCTCTGTTTTTGTCTGAGTCTAGGAATTTGTTTTTTTCCTAACCTGTCATACTGTGTGGAAAAGAACAAATGCTGCGTTGCCAGAAAGGCTTCCTTGACAGATTTCACCCCACCATATTCTTACTTTCATTTAATTTCATTTTGCATCAAGGACAACAAAATTTGAAAATCAATGAATCTTAACCTTGCAGAAAATGATATTGTCCGAATGTTCCAACTGTCAACTCCGAAAGATGACTCACCAAACTTGACCACAAGCCGAGCACTGTCACGAAAAAACCGCTCAGTAAGGACATTGGATGAGAGATTCATAAGGATTTTGAAGATATTTAAGTGGGGGTCTGATGCAGAAAAGGCTTTGGAGGTGCTCATGTTGAAAGTGGATCATCGATTAGTTCGTGAAGTTTTGAAAATAGACGTTGAGACCAATGTGAAGATGCAGTTTTTCAGGTGGGCTGGGAAGAGAAGGAACTTTGAGCACGACTCTACTACTTACATGGCATTAATTCGCTGTTTGGATGAAGCTGGGCTAGTTGGAGAAATGTGGAAAACAATCCAAGAGATGGTCCGGGGAAAATGCCTCATTAGTCCAACTGATTTATCTGACATTGTGAGAATTCTGGGCAAGGCTAAGATGGTGAACAAGGCACTCTCCATCTTTTACCAGATAAAAGGTCGAAAATGCAAACCAACTGCGAGCACTTACAACTCCATAATATTGATGCTCATGCAGGAAGGCCATCATGATAAAGTCTATGAGCTTTACAATGAGATGTGCAATGATGGTAATTGTTTCCCAGACACAGTAACTTACAGTGCACTCATATCGACCCTTGGCAAATTGGGTCAGGAGGATTCTGCTATAAGGCTCTTTGATGAAATGAGAGAAAACGGATTACATCCTACCGCAAGAGTTTATACTACTTTAATGGGGATCTACTTCAAGTTGGGTAGGGTTGAAAAAGCTTTAGGATTGGTCCAGGAGATGAAAGAAAAGGGATGTCCTCCAACTGTTTATACTTATACGGAAATCATAAAAGGACTTGGGAAAGCCCAAAGGATTGAAGATGCATACAGTATCTTTATGAACATGCTCAAAGAGGATTGTCAGCCAGATGTTGTGCTAATAAATACTGTAATCAACCTTTTAGGCAGAGCGGGACGTTTGGCTGATGCTATTAAACTATTTAAAGATATGGAATCATTGCATTGTACACCAAATGTGGTGACATATAATTCCATTATTAAAGCTTTATTCGAATGCAAAGCTCCTACAGCTGAGGCCTCTTCATTGTTCGAGAGAATGAAGTCAAACGGTGTAATTCCTAGCTCTTTTACTTACTCCATTCTCATTGATGGCTTTTGCAAGACCAATAGGGTAGAGAAAGCTTTATTGTTGCTTGAGGAGATGGACGAAAAGGGTTTTCCTCCTTGTCCAGCTGCCTATTGCAGCATTATAAACACTCTGGGGAAAGCAAAAAGGTATGAAGCTGCGAATGAGTTATTTCAAGAACTCAAGGAGAATTGTGGATCTTCAAGTGCTAGGGTATATGCAGTGATGATCAAGCATTTGGGAAAGTGTGGACGTCTCTCAGATGCTGTTGATCTTTTTAATGAAATGAAAGGTCTTGGGTGCAAGCCTGATGTGTACGCTTACAATGCACTTATGTCAGGGATGGTAAGGGGGGGAATGATAGAGGAAGCTCATTCATTGCTTCGAACAATGGAAGAGAATGGTTGTGTTCCGAACTTAAATTCGCATAATATCATTCTCAATGGCTTTGCTAGGACCGGTGGCCCGCAACGAGCAATGGAGATGTTAACGAAGATGAAGAATTCAAAGATGAAGCCAGATGCCGTCTCTTACAACACTGTCCTTGGCTGTCTTAGCCGTGCTGGCATGTTTGAGGAGGCTGCAAACCTGATGAAAGAGATGCACTTAAATGGTTTTGAATATGATCGGATTACATACTCGTCAATACTTGAGGCGGTAGGTAAGATTGATGAAGTTGGCGCGCATACAACTCTGTGGGAAAAATGGTAAGATATTAATCTCTACTGCTTGTGTTGTGTCATGCTACAAGACGCGTTCCATTTGCACTTGAAGATATTCATTTGCACTAATGCTGGCCCATCACACACTTTATTTTTGCACTGGAAGAATATACTTTGTCAAGTGAGAAAGCATCAAAATGAAGTTATTGGATGTGCCTCGTAGAGAAGGGTGTTAATGCCAATCCAAATGCTATGGTGCAAAATGCATCATTTTTGTTCCTTGTTTCCTATTATTGTCCGGTGCTTTTGTTTGAGGATTCCATTCGAGTTGTGATATTTTGTATGAGATTGAAGGTTCAGCCACATTATGGGTGATTCGACTGATCAAGCATAGGCTACTGAGTACTGAAACCATTTAAAACTCTAGGCTGGAATGTACTGATCCCATCCCATGATGTCTTAAGTATTGGAAACATACTTGCTTTCCATGGTAACTCCCTACCTTAAAATGAATACGCATTCAAACATGTGAACCTTCTTCGCTGGATGTTACAAGAAACAATCTTTCCATAACTTTCAGGATAAATCGACTTACTGAGAGATTTCTACATCTGTGAACTCAATATCTGATAAGTGATAAGTCATGTGGTGTGGGAATGTTCCTCGAATCAGTACGTTCATGTTCTCGGAATACCTTTGTGGTAACAGATGCTTCTTTGCTTGCATTTCTCCGGTATTAGCAGGGGTCAGTTTCCTTTGCTCCAGAGGACCTCATTTAAGCCCAGTGGAATCAAGAAAGATCAGAGGAGACCTGCATAGCTCTTCGCCTTGACTAGATTAATTTTCAGAGCGTGCCCCGTCTTTTTTTGGTCATGGCCTTGATCGTCATTTTTTTACTGACATACATGGGATTGGCACAAAGCTGCACCAAAATGTATAACTATTCCAGGGATGAAGTTGCAGGTGAAGCTAGATGGAAGAACGTCGAGCCTATTGTTTTCTGTTAGAAGTGGCGAAAGGCCTTGCAGGTACCTGAGTTATTTGAACAAAAATTTCTCCGAGGCTTGTGGATTTTGAATTGTCAACGTGCAGTACATGTCACAGGCCAAGTTATCATCCAACAACATATAGAACTACTGAAAGAGGTTAAAATCAGACACCAAATTCGTCTCCCAAGTTGGAACAGGAGACGGGAAATCCATTAAAAAAACAAGCTTTTCATTTTGCTACTCTTGGAACGGTTGTGAAGTGGTTATCCATGGGGTCTGTAGAATTAATGAGAAAAGGTTGTATTTCCTCGGCAAATTTCTATTTGCCAGGTAACTTTGCACATTGTTTGCGCTACTTTGTTTAAGGTTGGGTTGGGATGGGATATAAATTGAATGGAAACAATACACTTATCTTTCTATCGTTCCAATTTTATCAGATCTGTTATGTTATTTCTTTTAAGGAATGATGGCATGGGAGGTTACTTGCACTAACTATCATTATTTCCCAAGCTCATTTCGGGTAGGGTTATTTGTGGTTACAGTGCAATCTCTCCATTTTCTGAAATGACTTCAAGTTTGGCGAAAGTCTTCCAAAAACCCTTCGGACTGCTCCTTGCAGCCAATTGCACTTAACCAAAAGGTGTCAACAGCACTTAACCAACCAAAGCTTTGTGCTCTGAAGTGGTGCACCCCTTGCCGGGTCACTAGTTCAAGTCACGGTATCCTCACAACAGCACTTAACCAAGTGCACCAGAAACAGGCCCAAAATCAGCCTCAACAAATGCTGCCTCACACTTTGAAAATTTTAATAGCAGAAGGGAAAAATGTCAGTAACTCCAAAATCTTTAGAAAGAAACCTAACATAGCTGATGGGGTGTATCCTACCCTTCCAATATCTGCCTTCGTTGTCTCCTTTACTCTTATTTTTTAGGCGTTCAATGTTGTACAATTAGGATATCACGAAATCCATATTCACCAAATAGCATGAGCTTTAATTGATGAGAAGAGGATTTACTTCGGACCACGGACTTGGGCCCCATAGTGAACCAAGTGATTACATCCCCTAGTGATCTCAATTGTGGACCATTGGGATTGGTACCGTTCATTTTGCCAAGAATATTGAGTTCATTATGGATTTAATAAATTATAATCATCCGAGATTGGTAGACACACAATTGAGGCAAATTTGTCTAACAATGTATTCTCCAAATGATATTGGTCATCCATATAAATGATATCCGATCATATGGCTACCAATATCCAATTAATTTGATTTTTTGCATGAATAATCTACTCAACATTCCTGACAAATTGTACGGTTCCAATCCCAAATACAAACTATAGAGGGCCCACAATTGATGTCGCTATGGAAATGTACCGACTTGGGTCACGACGGATACCCCAAATCCATTCAAACCGGACCATGAACTGAATATGATACTATACTACAATTTTGCTCCAAGCCATGAACTTTAGTTGATGGGAAGAGGATTTAATTTTGTTGCAAACCATGAATTTGTCCACGACATCTTCTACTTTACAGCAACAACATTCTCAATGCAGCAAAGCTTGATCAGTCAATAGGAAAAGAAAGAAAGCAAAGGAGCCATTGATGCTTTTCAGATGAGATATCCGCGTGAACATTCTCAATGCACAAAGAAAGATAAATCCGTCAAGAGATGCAAACGAGACTTTTGAAGGAAAATCAAAAAACAGATTTCTAATTTGACATGGGACAAGCCGAATACGGAAACTAAAGATATCCTCAGTATGTCATCAAACACAAAAATCTACAACCATAAAAGTAGCAGTGCCATCAAAGGGTGCAAATGCTAATGTAACGGAATAAGGCAATGACCTACCTATATCAAGATACATTCATCTTGGATGTTTTATTGCCTAGCAATTGAAGAACCAAAACCGAATATTGTAACCAACACAACAACATAAGGCTCGCTTACATCACTCACTGATAGTCTCAGCAGATAGATCATTTTCCTCATCGTCGTCGCCTTGTCTGATTTTTGCAATCTCAGCATGTGCCCTCTCTAGAATCTTCCTTTTCTGCATTTCCAAATCCCTAAGGAAATCCATCCGCATCTTTTCTAATTCTGCCATCTGTTGTTTCTTCCTATTTTCGATCTTCTCATATATGTCGCTGAACTTGTGAATTGAATCCGCAAGCAATCTGAAGGAAGACTTATCAGATCTCTCCCTTCCTGTTTTAACCGTTTTGGGTGGAAGTCCATCGGAATCATCCCCAGAATCTGAAATAACCAGACTATCCCTCATTTCATCCAATCCATTCGCACGAGCCGGGGAGACTTTGGGGTTTGTGAAAACATACTCCCCTGAATCCACACCACATGAGAGTCCTGGTTGTTTTGACGACATTAACATATCCATTTTGCTAAAGTATACCCATCTTCCGGTCACGCCTCTGCTCTCACCCAACCTAGACTTCTCCTTCTTGTACTTTTTCTTCAACGTATCCAAGCGGTTTCTACACTGAGTGTCTGTCCTCACAATTTTTGAGTTTTGGTTTACTTTTTCAGCAACCTCTTGCCACTCTTCAGAGCGGAGACTCTTTCTCCCGCGTTTAAGAAACCTTTCGCCCCAAGCGTCTAACAAAGCAAATGACTCATCTTCAGTCCAATCAGAGAGTGAATTGCGCCCGCCAATTGATGGTTTTGAGGTGGATGGATCTGCTACCAGAGGTGCAGCCACTCGAGGGGCGAATTCATAACTTGATAACAAGCTCTTTAACTTTCGTTTCTTTTGGGGCCTTCCTAAATCAACGTCGTCGATTCTTTTGCTTTCACCATTTTGCTCGTTTTCATCCTCATCGTCATTCTCATTATCACCCTCATCCTCGTCGTCATCATCATCCTCATCATCATCATTTGCAACTTTGACCATTTGTCTACCATCATTACCTTCACGATCATCATCTCCCTCTTCATCAACCTCTTCTTTGTCCTCCTCCTCATCACTGTATACGTATTGATCACCAACTTGTTTGGGATAAGATAGATCCCCAACGGAAAGCTTGGGGCGTTGAGACGGCCCATAAAGGCTATGATAACTCCTATCATCATCCGAGTCGTCCATCGAAGCACAATTCAGCGTCAAGAAACTCCAAAGATAAAGAACACACAACCCAAGTCTCTATCACAAACCACAACTTTCTTCAATGTATCAAATACTGAAGCATAAATAACCCGTAATTGCAATCCCAAATACCACCATTCAGCTCAAAATCCAATTTTCACCTTGCTAGTAGTCCTAGGTTGTAGAAAAATGACTGCCCATCAACCTTACTCCCAAGAACAAAAAACTGAGTCCCAAAAAAGCCCAAATTCGAACCCATAACGACCATTTTTTCTACTTCAAGAATCTGAGAAAAACAACCCCCCGTCACAAGAAAATACAATTTTTTTCAGCCAAACCCAAGCTAGCTCACCAGTAACTCCACCTTACAGAATCATCAGAAACAACCAGAAAATCAAAGAATCAGAACTCAAAAAAAAAAGAAGAAAAATTGAAGCCCCAAATTAGCAATTTCATAGTTTCGGTATAATCAAACAGCTAAACAAATGAAACCCATTATTTTTACCTCATATAACATCCTCGTAACCCAAAGTCTTGAACTTTGTGCGTAACCAACACCGAAGATGGAGAGAAAAGCCCAAACCCTATTTCTGGAAAGCCTATTATCGACTTCTATGTTCAATTGAAGACGTATATGAGGATATTAGGAGAGATTTCTACATTATGAAGCCCTAATTTCACAGGTGAGTTTGACTACGACTCTATTTTTCGAGGGTTTTGGCTTGGCTTTTGGGAGAAGGAAGATAAAAGGGGAAGTGGAAACCGGACAGTACGCATCTGGGGAAATTGGGTTGGAACTTGGAAGACCAGCTGAGGGGATGCTAAATGTAGTTCGATTTCGGGTCCCACCTGCTTTTGGCAATATTATTGACGCTTTATTTGGTGAGGTGAACAAATTTGCAATAATCCAACAAATTCTCTTCCCTGGGTGGGAGTTTCTCTCTCTAACTTGAGAGCCACCTAGGGTTTTATCCCTTTATTCCACCGCCGCCCCTCCTCTCCCACCTCTTCCCCTGATTTGCTTCTTCCCCATCTTTCTTCCCTTCCCTCTTCTTGTCTGTTTCTCTTGGGGGGTGGGGTTGCCGCCTCTTGACCCCACCTCCCCGCCGTCCTCATCCTTGCCGGCCACCCTTCATCACCTTCCTGCCCGGTTTCCTCCCAATCAGAGCCCCTTTTCTTCGCCTCCCCATCTCCCCCACGCCACCACCGTCTCGCCTTCTCACCGCCTCGCCACTCCTCAATTTTCCGTCGGCAGCTTCCTCTGATTTGGGTCAGATCTGACTGGGAGATGAAGATTTGGGTGGTTTTTGGGCCCCCTCTGGCAAATAAATCACATAGACCGTTGGCGGCAGCGGCTGTGGTGTTTAGCTCTTGAACCCAGAGAAGCGACTGTATAAACCGGTGCAACTCAGTTATCTCAGTGACTCAGCAGTGGGTGACTCGGGCCGACTCAGTTCAGTGTGTTCCTAATCAGTTGTTTTAGTTTCTGTCTTTTGTTTTGTTTTTGTCGTTGTGTTTGGCACTGGACTGGTTTTTTCCAGTTTTCCGGTGGTCGGTTTTCAATGTGGTCCGGCTCGTTGTGGGTTGTTTGGTGTGTTGCCGCACCCGGGGTTTCGACGTGTCAGCAGAAACTCGCATTGGAGC
This sequence comes from Gaultheria prostrata, assembly GCA_036023075.1. Classification (NCBI taxonomy): domain Eukaryota; kingdom Viridiplantae; phylum Streptophyta; class Magnoliopsida; order Ericales; family Ericaceae; genus Gaultheria; species Gaultheria prostrata. The sequence goes on from JAXBDA010005468.1 coordinate 21,307, forward strand.
ATCCCTTTGCGACTATGAGGGTTCCCGACGTCGCAAATGCCAACGTTAGCCATTGCAAGGGCCGTTTAATGGATTGAGCTCAGGGTAGCTCTTCTACTGATATACTCGGACGGACTCCAAGCCGGCCTCGCCGGTCTGTTTTAGCCTCTGAATGATCTGCCCATGCTAAATGCAGTAACGACTCTTTGAGCCTATAGTGCTCGACTTTGTGTAATCTCTTGTACGTGCCTTCCGGCTTGTTTGCAATGATATTTCTGATGTTCAAAAAAAAAAAAACAAATTTGCACTCTTTATTTGATCGTCAATTTTAAGATAAACATGTTGAATACAGTTGTGTCTTTTTAGATATTGTGGGTATCCGTACATTTTCCTAGTGACCTCAATTGTAAGCCCTCTATAATTTGTATTTTAGATCGGAATCGTATAATTTATTAAGAATGTTGAGTAGATCACTCATGTAAAAAATTAAATAAATTGGATATTTGTAGCCATAAATTTGGATACCTTTTGCATGGATGGCCAATATCATTTACATAATACACTGGAAGAAAAATTTGTCTCAATTGTGTGTATATCAATCTCTGATTATAATTTTCTGTATCCATAATATGCTCAATATTTCTGAAAGAATGAACAATTTCGATCCAAAATTTTTTTCCAGAAGACCCACAATTGAGATCAACACGAAAATGTATTAACCCAAGTCATTACAAGAACACCAAGCCTTTTTCGTCTTGGGTCAATTTTGATATTTGTTTTTTACTTTTTGAATGTATAAGGTGTACATATATTAAAACTACTGTCATTAAAGACAGAAAAAACATAAATGACGAAGGTGTCAAAAAAGTTGGAAATAAATTTTCTGAAATGGGAAAAAAGCTAAGCACTCATCTTCAGGCACCGGCCGCACCTTATTGTATTTTAGTGTATGACCTTACAGGAATGGAAGGTAAATGTTATGACATCACATATTGGTGTCTTAAAACCACTGAATTACTCCTGAGTCCTGGGTGATTGTCATCTAATTATTGTTTGAGTGTTTTTAGTGATTTTAACTGTTTGTTTTTTGTCATAATTTTTTATATTTTAAATTCAACTCGTCTAGGCTAATAATCATAGGGAAAATTCAATGCAAATGTTACAAAAGTTTGCATAAGATAACACGATAATTGAATTTCATAAATTTAGGCAACAGTGGCTTAAGTGCAACAATAGGGAAAATCAGTATTTTTTCCCCTTGTGAGGAAATAGGCTCCCCATTCTAGCAGGATTGATAAATGAGTCGAACGAAAAGAGCAATAAACTTTTAAATTTGATTGATAACTTAAGGAGTTTCAAATATATAGGTATTTATGTTTTAGGCGGGTCGAACTCATAAAAACTTTAATCGACTTAATCTCAAATAATATAGGGTTGTGATTTTTGCACTCTTTTTTTACTATATATCTACAATCTTTTTTATAATTTGTGCATATAAATTTACATTGTTACCCTTCTATTAATTCACTTTTTCGCACATAAACACCCTGTTTGGATGAGGGATTTGCATCCGGATATGGAGAAGACCCGGATTTGTAATCCTAGCCCCACACCTAATCCGGTGTTTGGCATGCCAAAAGACACCCGGACTTGATTCATTGTTTGGAGTAGAAATCAGGGTACACCTTTATTATGCAACGACAGCCCTCACCCTGTCGTTAGCTAACAAGGGTGGATTTGGTTGATTTTCTTCCCTTTCTACCCCTGCAAATCCGGTTGATTTGGGGGCCATCGTATCACACAGATCGATTTCTCCTGGGCTTCCAACAAAGAAGAGTGACGAGAGAGAGGAGGCGATTGGGTTTCCCAGAAATTTAAGCCCAAACAAACTTACGAAATATTCAACGAAATCACAAAGATCGGATCAATCTTGATCGGAAGCTCTTGTTCATATCCGGCGCCGGCGTTTACACACGCTTGATAGGATTAATCTTGATCGGATGCTCTTGTTCTTGAACTCGGTTGAGAGAGAGAGAAAGGGTGTGAGGAATAGAAATAGTCTACGGGGAGAAAGAGAGAGATTAACTGTTCTCTGTTTTTTCCTTTTTTCGATCTGGAACAGATCATGGAAGAACAAGAAGAAGATAGGGATGAGAATAAATGATTTAGTGTGGCACATATATGTGTGCATGGAATGTAATCAAATAGTCCTACAATCTAACAGTAGTATATATTTTTATATATCTAACACTAGCACTAAAATTTAATTTTTAATGTTCTTTAAATATTTTTTCGATTGAATGAAATTATCATCAATATATTGATAAAGTGGGGGCAATTTAGTCTTTTAACACCTTATCCCATTATATCCACCTTCCAAATCCCCTTATCAAAAAATCATCCAAACACCCAATATACAAATCCACCCTTCTTAAGAGGTGGGTCCACCCTAATTACAAAATGCACCTTCAAATCCACCCAAAATCATCTCCGGCATCCAAACAGGGCGAAAAGGTAGTCAGTCCATTTGAATAAACACAGAAAATAAATTTCGGACGAAAAAAAGGAAAGCCCGACAATCAATTTTCATAGTAATTTATATTTCACTAAACTTTGTATAATCCCATTTCCCATTTGGTAAAAGTTTCTAAAAGGCCTAAAAATGCTAAAAGTCTCTCATTTCATGAATTTTGAGACACGTCACTCATCTCGCATGTATCGACTTTTGGCACTTTTTAAAAAAACAAAAGTGCTAAAAGTCACTTTTTAGCAAATATGGCTAAAAATTTCACTTCACACCAATATTCACTTTGTGTATTAGTCCTACTCCATATACTTAGAGCATCACCAATGGAATAATCAAAACATCTAAATAACTAAAGTTAACAATATTTGTTCAAAAATTGGCCCACATTGGCATAATCGAAGATAACAACCTTAGGGCAGCCCCAACAAGGCTCCCTAAAGAGAAATTTTAGCCATAATAGGGAGGAAAGTGTCAAATCAATCCCCCAACAGCCTCAATAAAAAGCTCCCTATTCTACTTGGATGAACAGTGCCTCCC
>JAXBDA010005469.1:0-24341 GCA_036023075.1 Gaultheria prostrata
GCTCCAAGCTTCTCCAACCAGAGTTGAACTCTTCTTCGAGGCCAAAATCCAACAGCGCCGCTAAAAGTGCTTGCTGTCAGCTTGTGCTTTCTTAGTTCTTGCCAGTTTTTGAACCAGTGCTGAAGACTACTTGATTGGAGAACAGAATGAGTTTCAGGATACAAAATTTTGGGCATATGATTGGCACAATTACGAAATTGATCATCAGCTGTAACAGTTTTACTGATCGATTCTGAAAAGTTTCGGCTACCGTACTTCCTTAGGCTTACATAATTGAAAGCAGGAGAACCTATCTTAAGGCCATTCCCATCCTTGAGATGCGGTAAAACGCTGAACAGGTGAACGCCCAATGCAAATTTTTCACTGCCCCAAAAAACAACAAGCATTAATACGTCTCTAATAATAAAAAGGCTCCTTTTGGATAGGTGAGGACTCCAAATTTGATAGCTTGCTTATGGATTTTGACATTGAGTTTGGTAGCCTCAATTAGAGAGAGAGGAAGGAGGAGACCTTGCCAAGGAAGTGATGTTTGTTCTGAAAAACGGCGTTGAAGTAAGCGTCCATGCGGACTCGGTCGCTGAGCATCTCTTTCTGGTGGCAGAGAGAGGCGTAGGTGCAGAATTAGTTGGCGAAATCGACGCCCTTATCGACGGCAGTTCCACCATTGCTGGTGCCGGTGCGGTCGCCGTCAGCTGAGCTTCGCATAGTAGAGAGAGAGAGACAGAGACTGCGATTGAAGGAGGAGGGAGAAGGATCCGGTATCTAGGGCAGCGACTTTATGTGCAGCCCCCCGCGCAATTAAGTTTTCAAACGAATTAAATTATTCATATGAGATTTTGGGGTGAGCCTCACGATGCGATCTATGCTTATAGATCTATGGGCGATTTTCCGTCAAAAAGTAAAATCTCGTTAACAATTAGACTCAATTGTTTGTAATTAGATAATTAAGGGACTAAAATGATTGTTTCAAAAGTTTAGCAACGAAATAGAAAAAATATGATTAATTTAGAGGATAAAAGAATAAAAAAAAAAACTCTTGGGAATTTAGTACCTTCCTATATAGGTTTTGGCTATTTCTTCGTTGAAGCCACCTTCTTCATTTAGGGAACGAACGGAAAAAAAAAAAAAAAAAAAAAACCTTTTTGGTAATTTGGTACCTCCCCTTGAACTACACTTTGTTTCCTTTTTCTCAGCTATTTTTTAGAACTGTTTTTATTTCAACATCTTCTTGAACTGTGATGTTTAATCATTGAGAACATATTATCGAGTGTCTCACCTCACGTGGTGTGCCAGGCCTATTTTGCACTACACATTGTCACGTCGGGATGTATCTATATTCTTTTGGGTGGATATGATAATTTTTCATATTTGAAGTACCTAGCATGATTTAAGGCCGCTCTGTAGCTGTATTCCATTTCCACTAAAAATAAAAAAATGGCCGTTCTCTAATTGGGAAAATGATGTTTATGCCCCAGTTTATTTTTTTTTGCACGTTGAAGTCAAAAGATTATTATTTTTTTTTTTTGAAGAAAACCGAAATGAGTGAATATCATGCCTAACAAATATTAGATGCAACGGCGACATCATTCTACTTATCGAGTCAGTGCCACAGATCAATTTGTAATCCTAGATAAAGTAGGTGGAAAATACAGCGTTTCTCATAGTCTCGTGCAGTCATCATGTCATATTTTCCACTCATATTTATAGAGTGTCGACTTCTAATCTGAGAAATAAGCCAAACGGGTAGAGAGACACTAGCTAGGAGGTGTTTCTTGTTTAAGGGTGTATGTCCAGATTCATTGGAGATAAAATCACCTCCCCACCTCATTTGATAAAATGAACCTCATTTTATCACTTCAACCTCATTTTATCAAATGACAAACTCACCCTTAAGTTGTGGACAAAAATCAAGTTGTTTTTCTTATTGTGGTTTTTTTTGTACTTTTTAAGTGCGGAAAGACTTTTTTGGCTTTTTGGGCAAAAAGCCGAAAATATCAAGAAGAAGAGCGGGGCCTAGGGATCTCCAGCCAATCTCTCCGGCAACTTTGCCCACCAAACCCATTTTCATTGAAAAAAACGACATGGTACAAAGTTTGACAAGAACATTGCAAAAATATTGCTATGCAAAACAAAACAAAAAAAATCGGTCAATGAAGTCATTTCCACTTGCTCGAAGCTTTAATACATATACCACATAGTATATATACGAAGTCATAAACACAACACCCTAGCATCTATCTGCCGATTCTTCACTCCCAAATAGGTTCGAGCAAGAGGGGATGAAGAAACCGGAAAAAAATTACGACAAATCGAGCAAACAATGAATACAAGCAATGAATTCTATGAGCAGAGCAGAAGATCAGCAATGGAAGAATTTTCTTGGTCACACCCCACCAAGAGATTGATTTCAAGAACGAAGTTTGATATCACCTTTGGACCTCTTTAATAAAAGACACTTCTGAGTAACCAGCTGACGGTGAAAGAAGGAGCTTATCTTGATCTGCATCATCGCTTTCCGTTGGCTCGTGGGTGGTGGTTGATAAAGACTCGGTCCCATCTTCTTCTCGATGTGATGAGGGTGAAAAACATGAAATTAGAGGTCGAGATGATATTTCCAAACCCAAAAAATTGAAGGAAAATAATGGAATAAGTAGTAACCTGTAGACGCGTGATATTCAGGTAGCTGTTTAACACTGGTTACTTGGAGGCTTTCTGGAAGCAGGCAACTGCACAAGTTACCTGAAATTTGGGCAAAGAACTGTAATTTTCATTTGCAGTAGGGTTGGATGAATTGCGACAATTGTGACAATGGCATCACCATTAAAAAAGCAGCTTTGGTTAACTACAAGTAATCTAACTTCATGGTTGTCGGATGTAAAAAATTGAAAAGTTTGGAATAAACAGCGATCCACGCGGGATCTTGATCAATTTCCAGAAGAACTAAATTCGATGAGTTATTTTGAGGAAAACCAAATGGTAAGCAAAGTAGCAATCTAAACTACCGCATATTTCACCAAGAAATATGGTCCATGAAACGAATATATATGATCAAAATTAGGAGATGTTTAATATGAATTAAAGATGTTTGGTAGTCAGAGATATACTAAACCTGTCAAACTAGGAGCCTATAACAGGGGTATATGTGGAAATGAAGTCCAAATCTGAGTACCTTTCATTTCTATGGCAATCAAATGTCATCAAACAACAAAATATAGATTAGCGTTGGACAATACAATTTTAACAAAAACCATACTCTTTAAAGATCCCCATGTACACAGTCACAAGTTCTAATTACACAAAAAAAAAACATATAACTGAGCAAAAGAATTAACAGCAACCGTATACCCTCATTCATGACAATGTTTGTTAGTATATTCTAAACCAAAAGACTGAAAAACAGAAGTCGATGAACAGAAAATCTTAATTGTTGGGAAGCACAACATACCAAACCAAGCAAGCCGATTCACCCACCCAGGGATATGTTTTCCAGTCATTCTACATGCAATGTCATTTGTAAAGTGGTTGCAATTCTTAGTGATGAGGTGGTAGGTATCCCCATGGTACTCAGAAGCCACACTCTCAATAAATGTCCGAAATTCAGAGGGAGGCATATTTACACGGCCCAGTGGGATGGAACATCTGAAGATAAAACCTGGGCAGCTCTTAGGTTCCACTTCAAATACTCCACTTACGGGGAAGTCGTGGGCTCCAAATCCATATTCCATTCCATGTACTGAGAAAATAGGTTGCTGTGTGTGAGATGCAGAACAAAAATTGCAAAAAGCTAGGTAATGAAGCTGTTGGTTCTTCCAGACCAGACTGTTACTAATATAGCTTAATTCGTAGATGAAAAAACAAAAAAGAAATTATTAATCCCTCTCATTCAGCTAACTCACTCAGATATTTATAATATTCAAGCTTATTGCATCCAAGTTCTTATTCTTCCTAGGAAAGTGGTTAGTGATATTGAGAATACATTCAAAGCTTGCATATGGCTCAGCATATTAATATGAAGAAACAAACAAGATCACTTGGGACTCTGTTTGCAATCCAACATATAAAGGAGGCGCAGATTTGGAGAATTGCTTCATGAATCCAAATAACTGATGTGGTATTTTAGGCATATTCTGATGTTGATATAGTCATACAGCAGTTTTGGGGTTCTCCCCATCTCCTACGCATTCTTCATGAAATGAGGGGAAATCTTGAAACTGAGAGAAACAGCCGGCCTCTGAATCGACATGAAATTCGTATGAAATAGATAAATTATATAGTATCATTCAACTCAAGTAGAATGGTGGACATTATATTTGCAGAATAATGCGATGCAGCCTCGAGCAAAATTCACTAATCTGCTTGAGCTTAAGCAAGTTCCCATTCAACCTCCTGATGTTGATGGAGATATAGTTATATGGCATTTTTTGGCCTAATGGGAAATGCACATTATGTGGTAGGTGGGCAGCTCATTCAGGCAGTGGTGAACGAAAAGAACTTCTCGACATCAATTTATACTTGGTTAGCACTTAACCATCACTTACCTGTGTCTTGGAAGATTAAGCAAAGACTAAGCAAACTTCACTTTGTCTTGGAAGATTCGTAGTGCTAGTGCCTGTGTGAAGGAAGGTTTTGTGCTTTTTGCTTGGGTTTAGATGTTGATCAACAGAACAGATGTTTATGTGTTTTGTAATAGAAGTATTAATAATTTGATTTGCCCCCAGTTCTTTTTCCCTCTGATGAAACAAATAAAAGGGTTCCCCCCTTTGTATTGTGCTCTTTGTTCTTATTCCTTCAGATTTCCTTCAGTCCTTAAGCTTATTCAAGGTAAATTAGCAAAAACTGCTTCAAATTACGATACTAAAGAAATGAATACTACTAAGCAAGAAATTTCAGTTAACAAACTTGAAAATCAGCAACAAGCGACCGAAATTTCTTCAAAAGAAAAACGAAAATGACAAATTTAATTGCCCTAACAAAGCCACATCTGAACACAAGACACACATAAACCTACGTTAAAAACCCTAAGATACGGAATTGGGAAATCGCTCACCTTCAATCCCCGAATGGAAGATGCCGAAACCGAACCAGACTGTGTAGTGATTGATAGGCGTGAGGTCGTAGACGTTCAACAAGATTTGGGTATCGTAATCGGAGTTTGAATTGGAGGGGTTCTCTGCCCCCATTTGGTGATTCTGAGCGGAAAGAAATTCGCAAAGAGAAAGAAAAAAAAAACCTGAGAATCGTCAATTCAAAGGAATCTTCTTCCTCACTCCATTTTCGCAGGGCACCAAAACAACGATTCTCTGAGATTGATTTCTGTCTCTCTCTCTCTTCTCCGCCAGGAGGTTCCAGCAAGCAAAGACAGGGAAAGAGCTGGCGGATGAAATAACTGGAACACTTTTTGATTGGATTGCAATGAAATCATACTACATGCATTTGTTAATATCATATTATCCTAAGGAAAATGTAGAAAGTAAATAAATATTCGAGAAAAATATATTAATATTCGTGAAAATATATTACTATCTGTGCAATATTTATTGATATCCGAATTAATTTATCATTATGCACATATTATCTTCTACCCATTGGGTGGAGGTTAGTAAGACTCGTTAGCTTTGCATCAATTTAACAAACTCTTGGGTCACTTGGGTTATACCTGATCGTTATCTTAAAGGCCCTAGAATTAATCGAGGTACGAGCAAGCTGGTCCGGACATCCGGTTATCGATAAAAAGAAAAAGCTTTGCGTCAAGTTTGAATTATTTTGAAAATAATTATTTTGATACAAAAGCCTTCTCAGATTTTGATACAAAAGCCTTCTCCTCTTAGGCTCTTGGCCGCCGATTAGATTTCTCTTGCCTGGGGGGAGTGACTCCTCCTCCTCCCCCGGGCCTTCTCCCCCTCTCTTCATTCTCTTGGTTGGCTGGTGGGTATGGATCGAGAGCTGCTTCGGCGTCATGGATCTCGACGGTCCGTTGTCTCCAGATCGCTTTCCAGTTTTTCTCGGCGATCTTCCATTGGGGTTGCGGCCGGCGATGGGATCGGCGGTGGGTTTGCTCTGGTTCTATTCTCCTCTTCCTTCCTCCTTTTTTCCGACCCCCTCCATTAAACATCTATACTTTCTACGGTTGTCGTCGTTCCCTCTCCGACGTCCTTACATCTCGATCGAGTGGATCTCTCTGCTTCCTCCGCCGGTATTTCTCTTGGGTTTACCGGTTCTTGGCCTAACGGCTAGGTGGTTCGGGTTGTTTCCGTAGCTTGATCGGCGTTGGTCTCTCCCTGTTTTCATTGTTGGATGATCCGGGTGTTGCCTAACGGCTTTGTGAGCTCCCGCGACAGCGTTTTGGTGGTTGCGATCGGTTAACTTCCTGTTGGGTGGCCAAAGGCGGCACGGTTGATGTTTCGGGTGTTTTCCGATTCGCTTTGGTGGTGGTGCTATCTGATGTTTGGTGGTTTCCTGTGTTTGGGCGGCCGCGGCGACTTGTAGTCTGTGTGGGTGTTTATTGTGAGGTTTAGGGTTTCTTGGTGTTGTGGGCTTTTGCCCCTTTGTTTGGATATTATTGTTACATTTGGTATGCCTTTTTTGTGCTAGGCCTTTAGGTGCGTTTGGGCGCGTTTGGGCTCTGCCCACGGGTGTTTTGGGCTCTGTCCCTTGGGTGTTTTTAATTTCTCTAACTTTGGTTGAAGTCCCCTCCCCTCTCCCCCTTGCTTGATGTACCCTTATCAAGTTTCTTCAATAAACTTTTTCCCGATCAAAAAAAAAAGTTTGAATTATTAGATCGTGTCCAATAGAGAAATATAAATAGTAAAAAATTATAACAAAAATCTTTAAAAAATTACTGAAGACAAAAAGAATCCAAAGCAGACAAACTTTTTAGATTATTGTTATCCTCATTTGAATTTTTTTGGTTTGGTTATTTATTTTTTATTCTTTAGATTCCTCTAACAAGACAAATTAATAATTCACATAAATGACGCAAAATTAACAAATACGTTTTTTATTTTATTTTAAATAAAAGACAATTCCAAGTTTTGATTAGTCATTTTCCTTCAGCAAAATGATTTAATTATTTACTTCTCTGTTTCTTGTTTAACCATTTTTTTAATCTTATCAAGTAACGATAGAAATGTTACAAAGGAATTTAATTTTACTTTTCACAAGGAAAAGTTATTGTTTGTTTTTGTTTTCCCACACAACCAAATGCAATTCTCTTTATTCATCCCAAAAAAGAAAAAAAAATTGCTTGAATTCTTTATTCTTCTTGTATTAATTTTGACGCATGCTTTGTCACGTTTTAATTAATATGGAATTCAGTATTTGTTGATGACACATACATGTAGTGATCTCGTGTGCCAGCTCCGAGATGCTCAACCCAATCATTTAATATGTCGATAAAAAAAATCATTTAAGCAACTACTAAAGGATGAGACGGTTCTAATTGCTGAACATGGAGATTTCGGCATTTTAGAGGCCCTTGAATAATAGATGAGATTGTATGTAGTACACGATTAGTTGTACCGTGTTTCATTGGGAGAGACAAAAGATGAGATGCAACTTTTAAAATCGTAAATTAACCCTGAATTTCTTTCGTTAAAATAGTCTTCGTTGGGTGTTCTACCAAATGGCAGTGGCCCGGATAAAATAAAATAAAATAAAATGGCAGTGGCCACGAGAAAGAACGGTAATTTGATTGGGACTATGGAGTTTCCATTTTTGAGTGAGAATTAGGAGGGGGAAGAGCGAAAGATTAGAGCATGTCATTTTGGAGGTTTGGCCGCGAAAAAAGGAAAGCAAAAAAAAAGAAGGATTGGGTATGACTAAGCCCATATTCGCCTGACCCATATTTAACCCGTCTACTTTGGACTTATATTCAACCCGCTCATCTCAACCCATAACCCATATCAACCCACCCAAACCCGTCTATTTGCCACCTCTAGATAAAAGTAAATGCTCCTAATCATTTTTTGACAATTTAGATGAAAGAGGAAAATAATCCAAAGGTTCACCGTCTCCTCGGCATCTCCTCCTCCAAAGCTTTTGGGGTCAGTGACCCTATGAGTTTTGATAGTTCCGGCGAATCCAGCGACGTAGATCTGTTCTTGCGACTCCGAAGTCGGTTTAGATTGGTAGTAGTAGTTTTGGTTTCCATCGGCTTTGTGGGACCAAGGGTGGGTGCTGCGCACCCCTCGGCCATCTGATCATGTTTTGGACGGCCCTGATGCATTCGGTAATTTTAATTTAATTTTGATTTATTTTATCAGTAAAAAATCAAAACACATCCGAGCCATCCAAAACACAATCAAATGGCCGAGGGGTGCATAACACCCAAGTGCACATCACCCACCCCGTTACCCCTTTGTGGAGTCTTTCCCTCCCATTTTGGAGTGGTTGGTTTCTCCAGATCTGGTGGCTGTTGTTGATGTGTTATATTCGTTTTTAGTTTGTTGGATTTTGTGTGTTTTGGTCTTTGAAGTGGTATCCGCCCGCCGTGGTAGCGGGAACTCGTTTGGAGTGGCGTCCATGCTCGTGCAGCAAAGGCTCATGGCAAGCGAAGGCTCGCCTGCTTTTTACTATTGTTTCATTATCTCGCGTCATAAGCCGGTTGGGGTTTGGCCTTTGGATAGCTGTTCTTGGATTTGGATTCCCATCGATGCTTCGTTTGTAATCTCATATTAGGATCTTGACCATCCTTAGGGGAAATGTCTCGATTTCAAACCCCACCTTTATCGAATGTTTATTGTCAGTGTGGAGAGAGTTTTACACCCGCATGTTGGATCTTGACATTAGTTTTCCTTTACTTGTTTCGCGTATATCTTCAGTATTGTAGGGCTTTGCAGTTCCTCTTCGTTATTTTTAGATGGAAATCTTGCAATTGTCGGATGGCTTTATTGAATGATAGCATTACATTCTCCAAAAAAAAACATACATGCCCCAACAGTTTAACTGCATTATATAAATCAATCGTATCCTTATGGATGGATTTCCGTTGGACTTTGCTACGTAGGAGAAGAATCCTTAGAAAATCTGATCAACTCGAATTCAAAATCAACCAAAGTATTATGTCGAATCACATTTTAATTGCATTATGACACTCATAGGGAAGCAAGATTGACAAATCCTTAGCAAATTTGATCAACTCGAAGTAAAAAAAAACATAAATATTTGCAGCCGAAAGGAATGCCAATGTAAAAAAAAACATAAATATTTGCACCTGAAAGGGATGCCGATGCAGAAGAAAGATGCACCATAGATACTATATGTAACTTCTTATGCTCTAAATTAAATTAAATTAAAATCATTTCAATTTTTGCAGTACAAGATGATTCTGCAAACTCAAGCGCCAACCCTTCCACACTCAGCAGAGCAGACCAAAGCTTGAGCAAAAGAATTTGCACTCGCACTTCTCGTCTTCCAATCCACCTGAGACACCACAAGATAAAAAAAAAAAAGAAGCAATAAACTTGGAACAAAACAAATAAATCAATGGCTGAGTATAACAGACGTATACGAGCACTTACAGTCGACGCATCCCAATCAGGGAAGCGTATTGAGAGGGGAAAAGATTCAGAATCAAGGTTCATTATCTGGTGTGGATTGCCGCCTGATCTGCTCCCATGGCCTTCAAGAGCTGGACCCACCATCTGAAGACTCATTATTGTCGTCCCTAGAAACAGATCCATTTTCCACATCATGGGTCTCACCCCAAAGCCTCGTTGATATCCTCCTCACAGTTACTTGAGCTCTAGCTCTTGAAGTCCTCCTCAAGTCAATCACTACCAACAGTCAACCACTGAACATCAATAACCAAAGGGCTTTCCTCCTCCTCCTCCTCGCTACTTTGTTCCTCTCCGATAGTAGATTCTAGTATGCTAATCCAGTCACCTAGATTCCTCTGCAACTCCAACCTCCTCCAATCACACTGCCTCTCTGGGGCAGCCTCCGATGGCCTCACACGGGGGTGCTCCACTCTTGCGTGCTTCCTCAGATCTTTATAAGATCCACTGAAATCGCAAGTCTCACAAGCACAACTTCTTGATTTCGCGTTCATGAAAAGTCGGGCAGAATCCACTACAGTCCACCCCGTGATATACCCGCGACAGAGAGGGCAGACCAGCTTTGTCTTCTCCTGGTTCTCAATGAACATGGGATGCATTGAGGTGGATCTCTCTATTTCAACCGGGCAATTGCTAACCATTTCATCTGACATCGGGTCACTGGTGGAGTGTTCAACAGTAGAAAGTGGAGTAGTTTCTTCAGCAAATGACTTGCGAAACTGATCAAAACAGTTAGAGTGACGGTAGCTTGAGTCACACATGTAAGGCCGGCAGCCTTTCTCATGGGATGAACAAATGAGTAGAAGTGCATTGTGGGGATGCTCCATGCAAACAGGGCATCTAGCTTCCTCCCACTCTTTAACATTCTCTTCACATTCAGGTGGATTTTTGGGAAATGAGCGTCTTGAGCGACTAGAGCTGCATGGAAAAGGAGATGCCCGGGACCTATTGAAGGAAACAGAACGATCTCTTTTCTCCTTTGGCATGTCGATATGTCAAATATCACACCCAAATTCAGAAATGCCTGGCACCTCCCACAAGGCAGCTGCAGAAAAATTGAAACTGTTAACTGAAGGAAATATCCTACATAAGTACTATAGTTTGTCATAAAACTATCCACAAATAACAGGATAAAGTTCATGTAAAGAAGGAAAACAGTTGGAACACAGTAATATTTGTAATGACATGGAAAACCAAAAACTCTTTATTTATTTATTTATTTTTTAGAGAGAGACTCGATCGAAGCGAACATCCTGAAAGCTACAACTTGTTTACTAAACATTTCTTTCATCCCTTGACATCTTTACTTTTAGAGACTATTGTTTCCCCGCCTTGGACACTTTTAAGTTTTAACTGAAGCTTCTACAATTTCTCATCATTTATTTATGAAAAACAGAATACGTAAGCAGATTATAACAATACCAATGACTGGTAAAGAAATCTTTGCGATAATTTGTTTATATCACCGCAATAACACAATATGGACAGACAAAAATCCACAATGCCCTTCCTAAACCCTATGTTACATGGATCCTAGGTGTCCGACACGCGTATCCATTTTGGACACTCGGATCCTCTAATTGTCATGATATTTATAGAAAAAAATATCAAATTTGCAAGAAAAGTGATATTTCTAGTTTTTCATGTGGACATGAAATATAAAAAACATACTTTTCTTAACCTCTTTTTGATTAGATACATTTTACAATATAATTTACGATACGTAATAAAAAAAAAAGTATGCAATATATACAACAAACAAGTGTTCACGGCGTGTCCCCATACTCACACCCAATTAGGAGACACACATCCCAGTATTCAAGTTTAGGAAGGTCCGACGCTTGGATTCACACCCGCACCTGAGTCCATGTAACATAGCTTAAAATTCACAAGGAAAGAAGTACGTGTAATACTTTTTATCGAAATTGGTGAAGGCTAACGGTTCAGCCAAGATTACCATTGCTACAAACAGGAAAAAAAAGGTTGCGCACACACAAGACTTTTTCTTTATCTCATGACCTTTCTTTTTTTGCTCACTACTCTTCTCTACACCTCACAACCAGTGTTCCCAGCAACTCTCGAAGGGGCTGCCCTACGCAAGGTAAAGGCACAGATGGAAATCCTATAAGGTAAAGGCACGGTTTGAGCCGCTTGTATGACATCCCTGGCCGACAAACAACACCCCATGGTTTGCCCGTTAAGTGGTAGAGAGTGTGAATCAACTCAATGTTTCTTCTTGTCCAGCAATCGACCTCGTTGTTGCTAATTCTTCTTAATAACTTTTCGATAAACGGCTTCTCTTCTTTGCGTATATCCGCCAATCAATTCTCATGCCTGGCTTGCCATCCTCTAAACCTCTGGTTGATGGCCTCTAGGTGTGCATCCATCGATTGATTGACGAGAAGAGTTGGTAAAGTTTGAAACGGTTTTAAAAAGGCTATGTTCTCTACCAAAGAGTAAGAGAAAATCCACCGGGTCGTCCTCTATCTCCAATTACCATCATTTCAAAGTTGACGATGGAAGGGACTAGCTACTTTTTTTGTAGGGAACAGAGCCTTTTAGAACCGTTTCAAACTCTACCAACTCTTCCCGTCAATCGATCGATAGATGCATAGATGATCTCGTTCACCTAGAGGCCATCCACCAAAGCTTTAGAGGAAGGCAGGCGGGGCATGAGAATCGATTGGTGTATTTACGCAGGAAAGGGAAGCCATTTATTGACGAGTTTCTTTAGAAGAATTGGCTACGACGATGTTGATTGCTGGACGAGAAAAGACGTTTAGTTGATTTACACGCTCTACAACTTGACGGGCAAACAACGGGGTGTCGTTTGGTGGCCAGGGATGCCGTACAAGCGGCTCAAACTGTAACTTTGCCGTACAAGGCTGTTAAAAAAAAAAAAAAAAACCTTTTCCATACAAGGATTTCCATCCGCATGCCGCCGTCCTAACCCCCTAGTCAGGGTCCTTCGGGAGTTGCCGGGTACACCGGTCGTGAGGTGTGAGAAGAGTAGTGAGAAAAGAAAAGGTCAAGAGAGAGAGAGAGAAAATGTCCTGTGTGTGTGCAACCTTTTCTCTTCTCCGAGTGTGGTGTCTGTGCAAACTTTTTCTTCTCACGTAAGAGGTGCGTGTGAGAATATTGTGCGAGTGTGTGAGAGATAAAAATACAATTGGGCTTGAGAGCTTTGGTCGGGTATTTCTTATCTCATTGTACTCATTCAATATTAGTGGAAATTGTCCTCTCTCCCGTGGAGTAGGCATTGAGGCCGAACCACAGAAAATCACTTGTGTATATTTCTCGTTACGCTTCCATTGTGGGCAGGATCAAGGTTTATACCAACAACTGGTATTAGAGCCAATAGCGTACTATCTTTTTGGTGACTCACACCGGTTTGGTGGGCTCGCACGGATACTCTTGATGAAGCGAAAAAATCGCAGGTGATTCTCAATGGAGCAAGTATGCTGGCGGATGGGTAAATCCCACGACATGGAGGCTCTTGATGGAGTAAGGTTGATGGCTCTCGATCGAGGGAGTGGGTGTGGTGAAGAGTAGTTCTAAAATGGTGTTTTAGTATTACTGCAGTCTGCACACAGCAAAATGTCACTCTTGTAGAAACTGCAAAAGGGAGCCAGCCACAACACTGAAGAGTTGAAGACACTCGATATAGCATTCAATTTCTAAACTTCCAAACATTCGTGTTGCTATAAACATCCTTCATCATCACATGACAAAGCCAGCAGTTATACAGTTTGACAACTTATGGCTCAATCCAAAAGAATTCTAGTCTAGTTGCTATAATTCTCATCCTGATCCACATGGCTCGTTTTCTGAAGGAAAACTTTCAAAAAACCGGTTTTTGCATTCTGTGCCTCACTTAATCAAGAAACATCATCACAAATCAAGTACAATTAGGACTGAAATTTCTATTCACAACTCCAAAAAGTCCAAAAGCACTTCCACTTTTACTCGATTGGCAATTATCCAAGTAGGTCGCAAATAGGAAAAATTCATAATATCACAATCCAAATTCCAACCATAACATAACACCAAATCAACATATTACATATATCCAGTAAACATCAGCTACAAACCACATATTATCACCCAACAGAATTAAAAACTTCACCAACAAAAAAAAAAAAAAAAAACGTTTCCCACAAGAAAAAAAACAGATTTAAAAACCCTAATCCAATACATCAAAAACTCGAAATAAAACACAAAGCAACACGCCTCAGAGCTCAAAAGATGCAACACAAGGAATTAAACGGATATTCTGAGTGATATGGGAAGCTTTAAAAGTAAATTAAAAGTATTACTTTCGGTTAGAGAATTTACCGGAGCCTCGAGGAATCAGTCGATTAGAAAGAGAAGTGCGTCGTCGACTTTAGCTTTGGTAAGAGCTTGATTTCCGATCACTGAATGAGGAAGCTTTCTAGGGCTACCTTTTCAGGGTGAGGAGAGAGACAGAAATCTGGTACGAAGTTCACTCTTGTGAGCTGAGGTGGACGACCATCAAATCTAAACGAACGGTTCACGCCGGCGCCGTTTTGTACCCTACGAAAAAGCCACAACACGCGACTTGACTCTCACGAAATTTCTATTTTTCTTTTTTCCCTCTTTCCCCGATGCCTAAGTCAATCGATTTTTTGCATAGGAAAGAGGATTCGAAGTTAAAATAATATTAGTTTTTATTTATATTAAATAATATAAGTTGCATACCTACTTTGTGCTATGAGCGTTTTTATAGGCGATTTAAGAGGCAGAGAAATCTCATTACTATTAGGATTCTTGAACCTTAGAGGTGTAGATAAGGATGACATCAATTAGGTCCAATATCCTTGGCTTTCCTAATCCTTAAAATTTATGAAATCAGTGGGTTTTGGACTGTTGATGGTTATTGTCGCAGGAATAAACTCGTCATTTTGAGAATAGGAACTTAGGGATGACAATTCAACTTGTCCCGAACCAGCCTCGCCTTGGCCAATCGAGGTGGGTATTTATAAAAATTTCGGCTATAGGGTCGGGGTAGGGGGAGAATTGAAAAACCCGACCGGGTTAGGTAGGGTTAGGGTAGACATCACCCCTCCCCGATACCCGCCTCGAAATTTTTTTATGCATAATATTTTTATTATTATATTTTTACCCTTACAACTAGAATCCCAAATAAAATATCAATTATTTTTCATGATCCTTATAGGTAGTAGATGTTGGTTAAGTTTTAATTATTATTATTATGTGAATTTTTATTATTTGTGCTTACTAAATTTAATATATTTTTTAATATAAAAAAAATAGGAGCAGGGCGGGCAGGATAGGGGTTACCAATCCATTACCGGGTCAGGTTAGGGCCGGAAATTTTAGGGTGGTCGGGGTATAGCAAAATCCGTCCCCGAACTGGGATATAAGTCAGCTGTCATTTTATACTTATCAACAAAAGATTTAGATATATTGGAGAAAAGAAATTTCTTGATAAAAAAGAAAAATAAAAAAAAGAAAATTTGATCCGTTCTTATCTTTATTGCATCTTTAATCAAGTAATTTCCCACTAGTCAACACATTTTCTATTCGAGTAAAAATAGTGTAAATAAGGGGTAGTCCAATGAACAAAGTAGTTTTTTTTTTTCCTCTCCCGACCGTCGGAAGTAGATTGCCGGAAAGAAAATTAATCGAGCTGCATGTGCACAAGTATATCTTTTGCCTCAACGATTACACGGGAGGAGGGGACACAACATAAATTACTGAACCTCTCTTTTTCTTAACCTGGTTGGACCAAGCCACCCGGTCCAAGTCCGACCCGAATGCTCAAGATCACACTATTGAGGTAGCTTTTGTAGTTACACCATGCAAAACGTCTGAATGTCTGAATTTCAACAAAGTTTCAAAGAATAAGGTACAAGAGACATGCATATGCAGTTTGTTTAAGCGTACAATATCAAACACAACCACCATGGCATACGTTCTTCTCCGGTACGCGTGCCCGGAGAGACAGAGAGAATATCGTGTTGGTGTTGCCGGTTGCACAACAAAGGTAACACAGAAACTCATCCAAGAAATACTGTTCTTCTTCGAAAAATATCAGAGCGAACTGACACAATAGTTGTGACAAAAAAAAAACTGATTCAATGAGTCTGTTCTGTCCTACACACAAGCACACTGATACAAACCGTGACTGCAAAAATAAGAGCTTCACCAGGTTTCGTTTCAGTAAAACATAAGGCTGTTAATATGTTCATCAGATCAGACAAGACAATTGGACGGCAAAGTTTATCACGTCTCAGAATGCCTTGTTCTTCTTCGCGTTCCAAAAGTATTTAGTACTACTATTTACACCAAAAGGACTTCGGCTAAGCACAATTGTTATCACTTGATGTTCATGGCAGCTGACATGGCACGAAGCTCCTTTGCAATTTCTGAAAACGCTGGTCTAGAGTCTGGATCAGATGACCAACACCTCTCCATCAATGATCTCCATGCCGGGTCACACCAAGTTGGAATTTCAGGGCGCAGATCGCCTTTGATTATACCAGCTGAAACCACCATAAGAAGGAAATATAAGACAATCGCTTGACTATTGCAAGTATTGAGTATGTTTTTATTTGAACACTAATTCTGAAGATATATCACTTCTTTCGGAACTCAATTACGTGGGATGACTGCCAAAGGATGATTTCATGTCATCAAACTAAGCATATCCACTTGCTATTATGCTTGTCAATTTGAAGGATTACCTAT
Source organism: Gaultheria prostrata (assembly GCA_036023075.1). Classification (NCBI taxonomy): domain Eukaryota; kingdom Viridiplantae; phylum Streptophyta; class Magnoliopsida; order Ericales; family Ericaceae; genus Gaultheria; species Gaultheria prostrata. The sequence continues at coordinate 16,287 of JAXBDA010005469.1, forward strand.
TATTTCCTCTGATCGCATATTTCGATAAGGTTCTTCCCCTGTCAAAAGCTCCCACATGACTATTCCAAATGAGTACACATCGACCTGCATTTGAGCACCGATGAAATTGTAAGAGTGAAGCAAATGACAAGTACAAAAACAGGAAATATATCATGATATTTGAAGGTGATCATATTACCTTATCAGTAACCATATTTTTCTGAGAATTCAATAATTCTGGAGCCATCCATGGTATAGTTCCTCGAACTCCACCAGAGACTAGTGTTCTCTGCTTAACTTTTGATAAACCCAAGTCACCGATCTGACCAGGAACAAAGTGAACATAGAAGTTGGCATCCATTTGGTGAGCACCACCCAAAAAAAAAAAAAAAAACCAATTTGAGCACAAAAATAAGTTTACGATGGACTACCTTGCACACTGGCCGCTGAGGATCCCTCATATTCACAAGTAAGTTATGCGACTTCAAATCAAAGTGAACGATTTTCTTCTCATGCAGATATTCCATACCAAAGGCCGCATCCATAGCAATAATCAATCTTTTCCGTCGATCAATAGTTCTGCAAATTAAAATAAGCACAGTTCCAGTGAAGAGTGGGAAGTATGAAAAGCATAGCAAGAGCAAGCTACGGGTTTCATTTTCTATTTTTGGTAACTAGCTAGGATATTTTCCCAAGTTACTGATGCGATGTGGGAAGAATCTTACAACTTGCTACTTAAGTTGGGAAGGACTGAACGCAGTTTCTGCAGTGAGTATGCCTGGTTCTAAGGGCTTACAAACATCTGCACATCTTATCCTAGAAGAACTAAAAATTTAAAGGCTATGATTCCTTAAGTATGTCCTTTGGCCTTGACATTGTACTTTAATTAAAATAGAACTATAACGTGTTGATAATGACAGACCTATCTTTCCTCCGCAACACTTGTTTAAGGGATCCGTTCACCATGTACTCTGTCACTGCAGCCAAATTTGTGACAGGCCCATCTGTAACTACACCATACAACGCCATAACATGTGGATGGTGAAGTTGTCCTAGTATGTGAGCTTCCTTCCAGAAGTCTGCAACCTGCACATGATCAAAAAGAAATTTAACAATCACTCTGGCAATCACGCAGGCATCTATTTTGCAATTCGCACTGAAGGCCACAGATTTAACAAAGAATGAAGTCCCAAGATTACTTTAAAGCGGATCTTGATAATGATGTGCTTAGACACATGCTGTCGAACATCCTTGTCGACAAAGCAAGGTCTAAGTATTCCCCACCACTAGTTACACCAATGCAGATGAACTATAAATCGGTCCAACTATCAACATGACAAACCATTTTGCTACCCAATTTGAATAAATTATGGATTCATAAATCAAAATCCAGCAAAGCATCAGTGATTACCAATTTGTCCTGGTCTTCTGCACCTTCATTGAAGCAGCTGGGCTTAAACTTTTTGATGGCAACATCACAACCCTTCCATTTTCCGTGGAATACAGATCCATATGTACCAGATCCCAGTTCCTTAATATATTCGAGGTCAGAATTTTTTATAGTCTGCAGGAAACAATAGAAAGATTCAAAATTGGGCAAAAAGAAGCATTTTCACTCAAGTACAGTTCAAGGTTGAATTGCTTATAATTGAGAATTACCTGCAGAAGGTCACCAGGGATGCTTCCGTTTCCCTTGGAGCAATTACGTTTTTCTCCAATCTCAGCCTGCCAAAAAATAGTCATTAGTTAGTCGAAGTAACGGTTAGCAGAGGCCATTGCCTTTGGTTTTCTTTCCCTTAATTCACAAATAAGACACATAATTATTTTTAGGCTATAATCGTATACCTTTTTGCCAATGCTTAAATTGGATGGATGGTCCTGCTGCATCTCTTCTTCTTGTTCATCCAACTTTTCCAATTTGGCAGCGTTGTTAAGGAAAGAATCCAATAAAACTCCATTAGATACCTCAACTTGGGAGCCTGATGTAAGGAGTTCTTCAACCATGAGATCTACAGGCTTCGATTGAGGCCTCAGCAAGCCTTCAGAAACATCATTGCTACTGGGAGAAGTACAGGCCGTGGGTTCAACTTCTTTGGATGAAGATAAGGAGAGATTGCGAAAAGAAAGATCCACCATAGAGTTAAGTCCACCTGGCATAACATGAGCACCATTACAATGTTTGCTAAATGGATTAACCCCTGATTCTATATTGGACAGCTCACTTTCACATCCTGATTCTCTTTCATTTCCAAAACCCAAAGTTTTTGGAGAGCCACAGATGTCGATAGTTACCATTGGCTCCACGATCTCTGATTGCTTTTTGAAATCAATACAACTTGATTGGCTACTCAGAACTCCTGGAAAATTTTGGCATGGAACTTCATGTTGCTCACCAATAGAACCAGTTGACAGATCTTCCCGAGGGTCCATACCCCTCGTTCTCGTCAACGGGTTATTTGCAAAAATAGGATGTAAGAGAGATTGGTCATTGCTTGCTGTGGATGCACCATTAAAAGCAAATTGAAATCCCTTAGGATTTTGCGGTTGCAATTGTGGAAATCCATGACCACCCTCGTTAGTGAAGTTTTCTTTATTTGTGCAGAATTGATCAAACGAGTATCTTTGGTTATTTTGGCCAGAATCCAGGGTATGGAGATGACAACCTGACCACGGCTTCCGCAAACTTGGATAAAATAATCTCATAGTCTGCCCTTGTTTTGAGATGCTGGAGCTCGACCTAAGTCCGGGATAGAATTTTCTAACCCAGGGCCTTCCTTCCCATCTAAGATTGTGATGGTTCCCCATCTCTGTGACACTATTCCGATGGTTTCGGATGTAGTACGGAAAACTTCTATAGCTTCTAAAATCAGCTAGTGGGAGCCGATGATTGCGGATCCCACCATGAATCCTAGCCCATACCCTATCACTTCCAATCAATTGCTTCCTGCAAAAAGGTCGTGGGAAGCAAACCATATCACAATTGGCAGACAACTTGGTCATGTTCTCCCTATACAAAATGCTCAGCGAATCCATCAAATCCATATTGGCCTCACATGAATGCTTCTGGCACTGTGTAGCAAACTGACTATATCCCCCATTTCCCGATATTGGACCAGACCTATTCGCAGAGCACTGCGTGAAACCATCCGATTCAACACGAGGGTTATCATCTCTCGGATTCAAGGTACGAGAATGAGACACTGGTAGGGCATTTCTACCCGAGTTTTCACTTCTTTGAAAGTGGGCATTCCTAAATTCATAATCTAAAACATTTGACCTATAAGGGTTGCCACCAAATTTGAACTCTGTTGTCTCATGGCACAAATGGCCTTGCGGTAAAGAGATTCGACTACCCATTTGCTCTTCACATATAATCTTTATCTCATTTTTATCATCATCTAACCCTAAGCCACGCTGACAACCTCTAATTCGACCCGATTCCTTCGCTAACAACTGTTGTTTCAGAACCCCTTTTGTCATCAAGCCATCAGTATCCCTAACTCCATTAACACCACTAACTGATTTCTTAACTTTATTAGTCCAATCAAACTCACTTCCATAACCATTCACAGAATCAACACCAAACCCATAATTATTTTCAAAAGACACCCCAGACCCATTACCCACATTCCCAATTTTACTCAATTTCCCTATCCTAAATCCAAACCTACTACCATTACAAACATAAATCCAGAGCCTAATAGGCTTACCAAGAGATTCAAGCTTCTCATACTCGTTAACCATGCCCGAGACGTCGTTGTCCGACTTGATCAGAACCAGAGGCGCCGGCGCCGCGTAATCCTTGCATGGGAGTTGGTATTTGAGAGAGAAACAGAGAGAGAGGCCGTCGGTATGGCACCCAACGAGATCCGCAATCTTCGACTTGAGTTTTGCAAACCCGATGTTACGGTCCACTGTTATGATCTTTGTCTCGCCGCCGGTGTACCGGAGGTTAACCGATCGTGGTCGGAGCTGGAATGTGCCGTTGAAGCTGCAGAGTAGCTTCAGTTTCTTGGGCGTGGCGGGTTTTCTGCGATGAGAGAGGAAGGCGTCTTTCATGGCGATTTTAGAGAGAGAAAATGTGAAAGTGTATGGAGGTGTCAGGAGTGACTGCGTTTGTTGAGTGTATTTATAGTTGTTGGGGTGGGAGAGGACAGCGAATTTGGAATTAGGGCTTCAGGATGTTGTTATTTACGAGTGTAGCACTCTGGCCCAGGTGTAGGATTTTGATTTTCATAATTTAGTCATGGTTTCATAAAATGAAATTAGTTAGTCATGGTTTCATTTCATTCATTTTTACATATAGATATCGATGATGATTGTATTTTATTCATGTAAAAAATCAAATTGTTAATAAAGAGTTGGTCGACAACATTTAAAGATCGAAATGAGCAGTCAAAGTCTTACCGACCATTTGTCTTGCGATACTTTGTTCGGATATGAATATCGAATGTTGCTAAACTTGATTTTGTGCTAGACGATAAAGACATTTGCTTGCATGGGGGTTGCTATGCTGATCGCCCTTTCCCACACTTTTGATGTTAAAAAAAAAACCAAGATGATGATGCCACCATTTTATTTTACGTATTTTTTTTTATAGAAGTCTGCTACTAGGTAAGAGGGTAGGGAATGGAATCCTAGAGTTAGACTCGAATCCCAGGACAAGGACAAGAGTCCTGGAAAAGAGAGCACCTTGTCACTTGGGATAATCCAATTTGTTCTCTTCTCGTGCCACCATGTTGAAAAGAGCTGGAAAAAGTTGAAACAGCGTAGGTAGCTCATGTGCAGAATGTGAAGGAGGTACTACCAAGTGTTTCCCATGACATGAAGCCAGACCAATTGCGCTCTCTAGCAAATAAGGTACGGCTGATATGGTGTTCGAGTGCGCATCCCAGTCGTATAAAAGTATTTTGGGCGGCCCAAATTTCTCCCTTCCTCTCTCCCCCTTTTTTCTCTCTTTAAAATCAAGACTGTCCAAAACATTTTTGGACAGCCGAAATACGCGCTGGGTACAACTTACCCAGCCGGCGCCCATGCAAGTTTTTCTCCTCTCGAGACTTCTCTAAATTTGGATTTTTGACCGCATGATCACGCATGAAATGGCTAATCACTGAGGTGGTAGCTTAGTTGGCAAAGTAAATGGAATAAGATTTCTCTCCCTTCTTGTGCATGGATCTCCCAGGTTCAAATCTCTCTCATGTCATTGCTGGGATTTGTGTGGATTTACACGGAAGGCCTTTGATCAACTAGTTACCTTGGTGGTTCTGTGGTGACGGTCTATCTTATTCGGACAGTAGCTATGGCACAACCGGACATTCCACAGCGGATTGGAAACCCCAATGGTCACGCCCATGGGGGGTTGCTACCAGTGGCAGACCCAGAAATCCAACCCAATGGGGGTACCTTATTAATTATAATTGTACAATTTTTTTCTAGTCAACGATCTTGCTAAATTAAGACATTTATTATGGACTATAATGTTTATAATACATATATTTTATAGAAAAAGAACAGAAAATGAGCACATAATTAATTCTACATTTTTATTTTGAGATATATATGAGTGTGTATGTTAAATATAGCGTTATATTGCATAATTATGCTAAATATATAATATGAATAATTTTTTTTTGCGTCCGCCACTTGTTATTACGCTGGTCGCTCATTCCCACTCTTTTTGCCTTTCAAAAAAAAAAATGCAATGGCTAGCTTTTTAGGTGAGTGAATGTATCTTTAATTACCAAAAGGGAAAGAAAATATATAGAAGAATATATCTTAGTACTATAATTTTTTTTTACGAGGATCATAATACTATTATGCTTAATTAATACACTTGAAAATCGAATATTTGAAAATGAAAGCTAGCTGAAAGGTTCTATTAATAATGTCAAAATGCATGCTTTGTTGGTTCACTGACAGAGGACCACGTACGAGGTTCCCCACACCAGAAGGAACAATGCTGACAACATTTGGAAATTCCCTAAAATTCTCAACGCCTTTTATCATATCATAACTAGATAACTACCACTTGTCGTTTATTCCAATAAGGAAGGACCCGCTAGATTTTCTTAACATCAAATTAGCAATATAAAAATTAGGAAGTTTAAGCAAGCCGTGTGAGCAATCTAATCCGTTAAGGTGATTTTGCATCGTCAAGAAAAAAAATACTATAAGGAAAAGAAAAGTGAAAATTGCCATATACGAGCAATACTGTTACACAACTTTAGAAAACGTCACACTAAATTAAATTACAAACCAGAAAACCCAGAGATAGTACAAAATGCCATTTGTTGTATCCTAATTGAATAACCCACCATTTACTTGTTTAGTCAGGCCGATCCGTAAATTTTCTTAACAATCAAATTAGCAATTTAAATGGAATATGGTTATCGTGGTATGAATATTTGGCAAAAATTATACGTAATAAAAAACAAGTGCTCTTCAAAAAAAAGGTTATTAAAAAGTGGCGTGGAATGTTGCCAAATTACATTAGGTTTGCCACACCAAAGGAATACAAAAATCACTTGCACATTCCCTAAACTTCAATATCAAGTTTGGCATATTCGTAACTACCATCTTCAACCTGGGTCCCACCCCTAGTGGATTACGTGACCACTCAAAGACCAACCGAAAGCAACAAATAGATGATGCCACCTTTTTTTTTTTTTTTTCGGATCATATTATACTCATCTCGATTATTCCATCCTTAATCTGATCAAAGATAAATTATTTATGTCGGGACTAAGGGATTTACATAAAAATGATTTCTTGCAGCCTAACCGTAAAAATCGTACCGGGCTTAATTATGGGGAGCAAACGCATCAACTAACTCTGTTTTCCATTTTTTTTCCCCCCGGTAAATACTCTGTTCTCCTTTGATTCGTCAAATTAGACCACTTGAGGGTTTGTTCGTTTAGGGACGAGGTCAGCTGGACCCACCTACAACTTCCCCTGCATGTATGCCACGTATCTTGAAAAGTTTTCAAAAAGGCACAACACGTCATCAGCAGCCCAAGATTTGAATCCCTACAGAGGTGGACACTTGGCATGATGGGTTTTGTATGCTTGCTGGTTGGATGGGAACAAGTGGGAGTTTCGCAGTGGACAGACGTATAAAGACAACAATTTTGCTAACCCCACAAACACATAAACGAAAATGACATGGCCAATTATACCGGATTTGGGGGCATGATGTCACTGTTAAATATTGACGTTCAGATTGAAGGGTAGGTAAATCTAAATCGTTAGATCAAAACTACCGATAAAAACCATGGCCATAAATGTGGTAAGTGTAGCCATATATCGTAGTAACTTACTGCTAGTAAATGTAGTCATACATTATAGTGAGTGTAGCAATATATCTAGGTAAGTAAACCCAGTTTTTAGGGCCGTCAATCTAAAAGTCCATATTTAATGGGGGTATGATAGTCAAGACCCGAGAGGGTTATTCATTGTATTCTATTTCAGTAGTGATTATCAGATCATATTATTACAGGATTGGATCCGATATACTCCGAGATCCAATCCTATTAGTAGTATTCAGATTATCTGAATAGAGTTATCGGATTTGGATTGAATTCAAATCGGATGCGGTTCTTTGACATGCCTAAATTATACAATGCACTGTGTAAATGTTGGTGAATATATATATATATATATATAGAGAGAGAGAGAGAGAGAGAGAGAGAGAGAGAGAGAGAGAGAGAGAGAGAGTCCACTTCCCAACCAAACCACTAAAATCTGGACCCCGTCCGGACCTCATGGTTCCGGACCAAATCTTGACGATCCAAACCGTTAGATGTGTTTAAAACATGTTTTTAAGGTCCACCGCGGGGATTCATTAAAAAAAATACCCAGAAGGGGTTGATCGGAGCAGTTTTTGATAAAAATGCTATAGAGATAACGTTTTTATCAAAAACTGTTTTGATAAACCCCTTCCGGGTAATTTTTTTGACAATTTCTCGCGTTGGACCTTACAAACACGTTTTAAACACATCTAACGGTTCGGATGGTCAAGATTTGGTCCGGAAAGTGACCAAAAAGCAGTGATCCGGATTGGAAGGGTGGTGTATATAT
>JAXBDA010005470.1:0-24341 GCA_036023075.1 Gaultheria prostrata
AATAACATTTTTAAGTCGGGGTTAATTTTGTAATTTGGCATGCGAGTGGACTGTAGACCTTATGAAAATACAGAGTGGACCCAAGACTTTAGTGAAACCCTATAGTGGACGTCCCACCAAATGGCCCATTTGAATTTCATCATGATTGGGGGCAAGTGTCGAGATGAAATTAGAGCAATTAATTTCACAATCAATGACTTGGGTGCCGCACAGTACCACATTACAGGATCCCCAATTTTAATTTAAGAGGCACATGTTTGGTCAGGGATTTAGGTGCCTGTCATAATTGTGATGTAGTCTCTCCGTTTTGGCCTTATCCTCTCTTTGTGTATATCTTCTTTTGCTGCTGAACAAAAAAAAAAAAAAAAATTGTTTTCCTTTCCGATATCTATTTATTTGCCAATTTCTTCCTGTAAACTGCCATCCAATCCACCACCATAGTTCATATTTGGTTTGCCATTTCTTTTATATGTAAGTTTTGGTGGGAATCGTATGTAATTACCTTCAGATTTAGTTTGACAATTTTAATCTTTTTTTTCCTCTTACTCTTACAGTTCATTGTTTTTTTCTTTTTTCATAGTGGAAGCGAAAGAACTTCATTGATAATAAATATTACTACAAACTATTGAGTCCAAACTAATACAACTGAAAAAGACATCACTCATAGAAGAAAGACAAGAAAATCCAACCCAATCAAATGAAGGATACTTCCAGCGATAAATTGATCTTGTGGTCCTTCAGTTTATTGTTGTTAAGTGGAGATATGGTTTGTTATAGACCATAATAATGTCAAACTATCATTTCTCAACTTCATTGGCCTTCCCAAATATCTGAATAAGTAACAAATCTTACTCCATCCTCCAAACATATAATGCATGCAATACATATACTGTGTTCTTGGGGGGAAAAAAATAAACAAAAATGTCTTTGATATGCATCTTCTTATAAATATATCAAAGGTAGTACTATTGTTTTGGGGACATTTGTTATACACAAGTATGATATCTAACAGAGGAAAAGGAGCAATCATGGTTATTTTCTCCTTTTCTATAATTTTAAAATGGCATTCGAAAAGGATTATGTATCTGTTTGATTCTACTTCAAAGGCATTATTTGAAAAAACAAAAAAACACGAAGTTTACTTTTCACGAAGGATTAATATATATATACAAGGATCCAGTCAGGACTCCCTTGACTTTAAAAAAATCCGGACTTTGCATTTGAAAACTGCTCGGATGAAGTCTTTCCCGGTCATTTTTTTTGCCGAATCCTCGCGTAGGGCCTTGAAAACACATTTTAAACACATCCAACGGTTCGGATCCCGACCATTTGGCCGGGTATTGGCCGAGAGAGGGATGTCCAGATTTTTTTAAAATGCGGGAGTCCGGACCTGATCCGGGTCCTATTTATATATATATATATATATATATATATATATTAGAGTGGTTGAATATTGCAACTTGCATTGACTGGAAGTGGTATTTCATAGACATATTATTACGAGGGGTATATTCCTAAGGTTTTATTCTTGGTGTCACATTCCCCTTCTAGATATATGAGAAATGACTTTTCACTCTGTGAGGTTTGAATTTGCATTTCACAACACCCCCCAACAATTAGTTCACTGTTAGTCAGTGGTCAAGTTACTACTTTTTTTTTTTGGGTAAGTTAAGAAGCCAAGTTACTACTTACTCCTAAAAATTATGTGTAAATTTCTATTTTAATGTCACACTTGTATAATCTCCCATCATCAGACATTTATTCACATTTTACCCCTTTTCCAGACCAATCCGCTCCACTTCCTCAAACCCTAATTTGATTTCTCTAATTCTTTAATCCTCCATTTTCACTCTCTGTAATATATTTACCGACAGTGCTGAAGCCCTTTGTTGTTGAATTGTTGATCGATACCCGGGATGCACAAACACCGGGTTGGGCCGGACTTATACTAGCATAATAGAGATTTTTACCTCTAGGTCTAGGAAAGAGATATCTAATTACTACTAAGGTAAGTCACTTTTTTTAATTACCACTAAGATAAATCACTCTTTTTTTTGTTTAAATTTAGGGTGCACTTTCCTATTATAGGATTTTAGTGGTTTAGGCACTTTCATAGGGTACCCTAGAGTTTAGATTTAGGCACTTTCATAGGGTACCCTACGATTTAGACACTTTCATATGGTACCCTAGAGTTTCGTCATTTAATATGCGTGAGCCCAACCCAAATAAAGTTTTAATTTTCCAAGTCCATCCAACAAGCCCATTTATTTGTCTAAGCATGGTATCACAACATAAATTAATCAACCATAACGATGACAATTACAATTCTCAACCGTAATAATATACTTAAAGTTCTAAGTTACAAAAATATTAAAAACAGACTGCAATTAAAGTACTAAAAAAGATAGAACTCTCCAACATCCATCAATCTCTATATATAGTGTTAAAATAAAATATTATTTAAATCGGATCGGGCAGGACCTCAAAGGAATTTTTCAAACCCAGCTCATTTAGTAAGCGGGCTTAAAATCTCAACTTAGCCCGGCTTATGAGCCTAAATATTTATCCCAAGCCCTAAAAATCGGGCTGGATTGGGTGGGCTACAAGGCCAGTATGCATTCCTAATACCCCTGCAACACGAGAAAATTTTGGGTGCAAATTGGGCACCACGTGGCCTATACCCAATTTGCACCCAAAATTTTCTCCTGCAACACCGTTGATGATGACTTCATACCCCTCTTTTCTCAATCCGTTGTCGAACAAATGGGAGCTCTCAATACAAGCCACCAGAATAGTTTGTGTAGTCTCCCACATCGGGAATTTAGGAGAATCTCATGTGGTATATAAGGTAACGACGACTAGATACTATTAACTCGATATTAATCTTTAATTTTGAACCACGTAATTAAGCTAAGAGTTAGCAGGTCAGCTTATGGCGGGTACAGTTTGTGACCGAGAATAGTTTGTGTCCTTTATGGTTTTGGTTACCTCAGCTTTGTAGATTTTCTCTATTGCTTCCCCCAAGTCTCTCTGCATCTAGAAACCTCAATTTGGTCCTCGCACGAGCGATCCCAATGATGAAGCGAGTTACTATGGTTAAATGACTTTTCAGTTGTACTATTATGTGTGCATGGGTATATTCCTCGGAGGTTTTTTTGGCAGAAAAATCAGAAATTGATTTTTTGGTTTATTGGTTTGTCTTTATTCAAAAATAATTTGCATTTGTTAGTTTTACGTTAATTTTGTGTGGTTTATTGGTTTGTCTCAACGAGAGGAATCTAAAAAGTATGAAATTACGGTGAAAATTAATTATTTTTTGAATAAAGCCAAAATTAGGCCAACAATCCACGTATTTTTGGCTTTATTCAAAAAAAGTATAGTTTTGACCATAATTTAATACTTTTTAGATTTGTCTCGTCGAGAGGAACCAATAAACCACAAAAACTTGACGCAAAACTAACATTTGCAGAAAAAAATTAAATCAAAACAAAACCAATAAATCAAAAAACCAATTTCTGGTTTTTTTGCCAGAGGAAGCAAGGTTTTACCATTCTCGATCACATTTCCCTTCTAGAAGGAGTACTATGAGAAATGACTTTTCACTCTGCGAGGTTTGAAATTTTTTTTGGGTAAATGTGAGGTTTGAATTTGCATTTCACTAACATCAGTAGTGTCCCTTGATCTGATCTGTGATGTCCCTTGACATAGAACCAGGGCCGGAACGAGGACCAGCCCGGAACCAGGACCAGCCAAAGAATAAGTTCAGCAAACTTCCGGGCTTGAGCAACCGCGGACTGGCAAAAAAAAAAAACAAAGAAAGAAAGCACGTTATATATAAATATAAAAAAGTTTCTAGAAACGACAGAAAGTACACTTGCTTTGGTGGACTCATTGTCAAATTCCCTCGAGGACTCATTTCAATACCCATAGTTTTCGTTCCCGTCCTGACTTTTACTCTCTCTCTCTCTCTCTCTTTACCTTTTTTTTTTGTCAACAGTTCCCATTCTTTTCCTATAAAAAAAATCATATTACCCAATTACTTTGTTAGAAAATTTGCATTTAATAAAGACAACAGTAGTGTACAAGTGATATGTTTTTACATTTGATTAAGAAAATTATCACAATTGTAAAAAAAAAATGGAAAAACATCGAGCGAGCTAACACATTTTATTTATTTTTTCACACAAATCGTAGTTAAATGTAAGGATACTTTCTTATTTGCTTCAAAAAAAAAAAAAATCTTGCAATCACATCTTTTTGTGTTTATCTTTTATAGTTATATCAAATTCTAGTTTGAATTTTTTTGTAATTTTGTAATGTTTTTTAAAGAATTCTTGAAGATGAAGGGAGTCCAATATTGATAGTTTGTTTCGAGCCCCTAAAATGCTAGAAAATTGTGATTTTTTTTACTTAATCCTTCGCACTACTTTATCTCCTGGTTCTCCCACGAGGGAGATCATGGTTCGAGCCGCGGCAGAGGCGTTTGGGGTTTAGGGCTATGGATAGCTTATAGACCCCCTCTGAACTAACTCACTAACTCCCCCGCTAACACCCCACTCATGTATATTGAATGACAAAAAAAAATTAAGATAACACAATTGAAAATTGTGGGTTTTTTTTCAACGTAATTTGAATTAAAAGCACAATATAACCATAATTTTATTTTTGTATTTACTCATATGTATTTTTATTTTTTTATGACTTGTTAGTAATTTTATTTTTGTATTTACTCATATGTATTTTTTAATTTTTTTTCAACGTAATTTGAATTAAAAGCACAACTCCTTTGGTTTTGGGTCTCTTGACAGAGTAGCATCCCTAGATGAATGATGTCCATTGGTTTTGCGGTTCTTCACAAGTTGATTCCTTTGGCATTGATGTCATACATAACCTCTTGCTTACATGAGATTCACTAAGAAATTTGCTATGATAACATGAGATTCACTAAGAAAGCATGAAACCATGCAATTATTGTAAGACGCTTGAATAAGTCTCTGTACCACTAACTCATAAAATCAAAAGTCAGCTTTTTACGTTCTTCGAGGTAGGTTATTCCCTCACAATACATCACATACAAAACCATAAAAAGCCAACACGTTTTTCGAGCTCTCACTTAAAAATGTCAAAAAATCAAAAAGCAAAAAAAATCAAGTTAGCGGCACACCCCCTAAGTGTACCAAAATGCGGAGTAAGAGCAACCCCACAGATTGGGTATATGAACCTAGTGAGCTATTTTACCTCTCAAAAGGCTAAAAAGAGTGCTCCAGGAGCCTCTCTAAAAGGTTAGGTATCGTCCATTTATGAACAGTACTTGGGTAAATTTGCCTATTACAGTACATGAGCTAATGAACTTTTTATACTTTCCACCACAGGTGTCAGCCCCGTCTCCCTCGAAATGGAATAGGAAGAAAAAAGAAAAGAAGAACAGTGAAGAAGAAAAATACTAATATATTAATAGAAGATGGGTAAATAGATAAGATTATTGAAGTATTGAAAGAGATGTGAGTTAAGTGAGAGCTGTTCACCAATATTTTTTGCCAAAATTTTACCCAAGCCGTTGCTCTTGCTCTAATACCGTAATTTCTGAGTAAAGGAAAAGGCAAAATGGTAAAAATGCATTGAAAAGGACCTAGACAAGGACAGCTATCTTTTTTGTCTTTTTATCAGAAGGACAGCATCTTTTGTTTGTTCTGGACCTACTTAGGGATGAGTTTAAAAAACAATACCGTACAAGAAGTTTCTGATGAAATAATCAATCTTTGTTTATGATAAGGATTACCAAAGATGAACATTTCATCTTTTACCATTTTGTCCTTCCTTTTCTTTAAGGGGCCCCACCATATATAATAAAAATGAACATTTCAAATAAATCCGGGGGCAAAGCCGTAATTTTCTCTTCTGTCCTTCCTTCTTCTACAGTGAACTCATTTTACCAAATGCCTCATTTTATCAAATGAGGTGAAAGGGTGATAAAATCACCTCATTTTATCTAACGGAAAACCCGCCCTAAAAGTATACGTGGGGGACCAATTAAGCGCCAAGCCGCAACCATGTGTTGTGGAAAGATACTATTTCCGTCCCATTTTATTTGCTACCTACAAAAAAACCATGTCATTTTGACTTTAAAAAATAATAGGTTTTCAAGAATTATTTTTTGAATTTTTTTCATAGTTCAAAAGTAATCATTGAGATTTTTTGTACGATACAAAAAATTATTTCGGGAAGCACTTCATTTTTTAGAGATCAAAATGACATGGTGGTCCCGTACAAAATGAGACTGAGGGATTAATAGCATCTCCAATCGTATAATAAAGGTGAAACTAGTGTAAGAACTAAAGTGGCTGGGCTAGGGAGGAGATATGGAGCAGAGAGCTAGAGAGAGAGAAGAAGAAGAAGAAGAAGGATGAAAAGTCGGCGCCCAATTATACCTATATACGCATATGTATTCGTGTATCTTTTTACATTTTAATAACACTTTAACAACATCATTACAACACTCATCACCTTAACAACACATTTTGCCATAACAACGTAAAAATGAGACTCACTTTTTATACTTTTATGATACTAGCATGAACCCGTGCTATGCACGGAGACATAAAATAAAATGATGTGTCTTCCTTTTTTTTATCAGCTAAAAAAATTCAATTACCATCAACCCGTGCTATGTACATGACAATATAAATATATGCGGTTAATTTCTATTCAGATACAATGATGTTTTTTTATCAAACAAAGATCATCACATTCATAAAATAGTGCAACCCATAGTTGCATAGTCCATACAATGGATAACAAAACACTCAAATGCAAGCACCAAACAAAAGAATGCCCCAAGAAAATGGTCAAATACAAGGCAATAAAGCTACACTCCTCCAAGATTTAAAAACTGACCGACCAAACCCTCAACGCCGAGATCGAAACCTGCAAAACAATATATATATATATATATATATTTGAGAATTATGGGATCTTGTATTTATCGCCATTGGTTTCAGATTCGAAATTATTTTCTTTTTGTGGGGATTGAGATCCAAGAAAAGGAAAAGTAGGAAAGAAGAAATGACATTAGACAGGGCTCCAAGTAACTCATATTGGGCGTGTTTGATACCAGGTTTCGTTTTGGTGTGATTGGTAATGAGGTGGGATTAGAATTGGGATTGGTAATGAGGTGGATTGGTAATTTGCATGTTTGTTTTACACAGGATTAGAAGATAGGATTGTTATCAAACATGTTTGTTTTGCGTAGGATAGGATGAGATTATAAGTCTCAATTTCCATTTTTGCCCTTGTGCAAAATTAATACTCCCTTCGTCCCTTTCTAAGGCGGCATACAAGCGAACTGTCAGACAGAGTGCTTGTCAAAAAGGAAAACTATACACTTTGACAACTATGGTTGAAAAACCACAAGTATATGCAAGCTAATAGGGGAACAACCAGAGCTAGGAATCCAGCTATGGATATAGATTAATTGGGGAATTGAAACCCCATCGAAACCTGACTTTTGGGCCAAAAGTTTGGACATTGAAGTTTTGCAACTACAAACGTTTGTCAATAGCATGAGATATATACCACATCAAATAGGATTAATTTTATGACCCCAAGAAACTTTGCCACAATATACCTAGTTTTTTTTTTTTTTTTTTAAATAGATTCAACAAATAGCCACTGAAACCCTACCCATTTTGCATTTCACAAGTTTTTCCTAATAAAGAAGTACAAATTTGAAACAACACTGAATATCATTACCGTCTCCGCTTGGTTGATAAGTGAGATTACAAACCCATCCAGTTCAAAAGAAATTACAAATCCATGTGTTCTTTACCTATTATGACTCTTTTGGTCCTATACTCTTATCTTATGTCATTTACATAACATTCTACTCTAGATCACAATTTACATATCAATTTTGTAGATGATGATTAGTCATGCAATTAATCTTAATGAAGATAGTAAAGTCCCTTGCTGTGGTGAAAGAGCTGGTTAATTTTGTATCTTTACATATTTACGTGGGTGAAGCCTAACCAATTTAAAATAACAGAAGTTGATCCTAAATGAAAGTAACTTGAGAGAATAAACAGCGTTTGCATTGGCATCAGCAAACGCTGTTTCTGGATCCCAACCAATTGGAGCATTCCTTGGTTGAAGTTTCAAGGTGGTAGTCCATTGATAGTTAAGTTCACATGCTTTTTCATGGAATACAAAAAGCTCAAACTAAAGGTGTTCGAAATAGGCAAACAACATAAGTCCTTTTGAATACGGGATGAGGTAGGAGTAATTATAATGGTTTGGATCCTTACAGCCGTTAGTGTTACGCAATGCTGCTTGAAAGTTCCAATCAATTGGAGCACCAATATATTTCAATGCCCACGTCCTCAGGAGGGCCATCATTATCCATATCTCTCTTAGCCAATGGAGATATACTTCACTCATATTGTGATAATGTGATGGAAAACAGAAAACTGCATTCTGGAAAACAGGGGAAAAAAGGAGGGAATTAGGTATTTAGGCAAAATACATTTTTATAGTGTATACATTAGTATTGTGCCAATTCAATACACAGGACCAAAAAAATCACGTTGGTATTTTTTTCCAAGCCCCACGTATCGAATGGATCGACGCAGTGCTATTTGATAAAAGAGATAGTTGACAAAAAAAAAAAATTTGTGTTTTTTCCGACCTTGTGTTTTAACGGGTTATCGATAAAAGAATACATTAATTTGTTTTTTCCGGCCCATGTTATAAAACGGACACGATTTAATATGCTTTTTAAAGATTGAAACTACTTTTAAAATGCATATATACATTCAAATATTTTTGTTACTAATAGATAATAAAAAAAAACCTATCCATTAGAAAAGTATTAAAGAAAAAAAAACTAACTTAATCCCAAGTCCCCTCCCCAGGCCACCCACCCACGTCTCTCTTTCTCCCTCCACAATTCCCCACTTTATTCTCCCCCTCTCTTTTAATTTCAAAAAAAAAAAAGCAAAATTCCAGGATTTTTTTATTTTTTTTTTGAAAATGTCAAGTCAATTTCATTCAGGAAAATGCCCGAGGGCTACAGATTTCATCAGAAATACAAGGAATGAACCAAAACTAACAAAACCAAGACGGTGGCACCCCTGCCCGAGGTAGACCAACAACAAGGCTGGGCTAGGAACCTGTCAACGATCCGCTAGTAGAGAACCCGAGGGAAAACAGCCCAAAGCCTACCACTAAGCACAAGATGAAATCTAAGAACAAGCACCCTAAAAGGGACTAAAAAAACCACCTATCAAAGAGGTAATTAACTAAACCAAACAAAAAACTAAAAATAAAATAAAAAAACCTCCGGTGTAGTAACCTAACGACGAGTCTGCCGCACCGGAGCACCGTCGGCTTATTGGCGGAGGGTCCAAGTCAGATCTCCCTATCGCAAACCCTCCCCAGATCTGACCTCAAAAAGGCTAATGGAGTCGGCGACAGCAAGAGGAGGGGCAGTGGAGATGGAGGTTGCGGGAGGAAAGGCGGCGGAGATGGAGACTAGGGAAGAGGGGCAGTGGAGAAGGAGGCTGGGGGAACCAGAAAATGGTGGGAGAGGAGGAGAGATGCCGGCCGGAAGAAGAAGGGGGGGAGAGGGAGAGGCGGCAGCCTCATCCCTTCCCCAGTACAAAACCCTAACTCTTTTCTCTCTCTCTCTCTCTCTAGGTTTCTGGGGTTTTCTCAAAACAATTTGTTTTTGTTAAAATGTTTTCTGCCAAGAGTTGAACCGACGACCCCTTGGTTCTAAGGAACAAACGCTGACCACTGAGGCAGACGCCAACGTTTTTCTTGTTCAAGTAAGATTTAGTGTTTGGAGAATTTTGTAGGCAAAGCGCATTGTTATAGGAAATTGATAGATAGATAGATTGGTTAGTTGATTTTTTTATTTTTTTTGCCAATCGATAGAAGACAGATCAATTACATCACATATGAAGTACAAAGTACCAACCTGTGATACTACATGAATTATGAGAGTCCAAGAGACAATCAAGCCCAACAACTTAACCAATACAAGAAATAAGCCCGTTAAAGGGTAGAAACAAAGAAAGGAAAAGCCCCTACACGCAGGCGGGGAGATTCAAACTCCTGACCTCTTAGTGGGATGCAAGAGCCAATTGAGCTACATTGGTTGATTTTTTTTTTTTTTTTTTTGTCAATTGATAGAGTACCAACCAGGGACACTACATGAATTGTGAGAGTCCACGAGACAACCAAACCCAAAAACTCAACCAATACAAGAAATAAGCCTGTTAAAGGGTAGAAACAAAGAAAGGAAAAGCCCCTGCATGCAGGCGGGGGGATTCAAATTCCTGACCTCTTGGTGAGATGCAAAAGCCCTGCTCAATTGAGCTACCTCGCCCAACTGAGCAAGCTCCAGTTGGTTAAGCTAGATTGGTTGATTGATTAGTAGACACATAGATGTGCAGTATTCAAGTTTAGGGATGGCAATGAGTCGGTTCGGTTCGGGTATTGTTATATCCGAACCCATTACCCGAAACTAGATGAGTATCCAGAATCGAAACCCAAACCCAAACCCGAACGGGCAGGGGAAATTGAAACCATAACTGAACCAATCGGGGATCGGTTCGATTCGGATACTCCCCGTTAAATTAGAAAACAAAATTAAAACGAAATAATTATGAATGAAATTCAAATATGTAAAGCAGTTAAACTGGAAATACCACAGATCCGTCAATTAAAAAGGTATGCAGATATGCATCTAGATATTTAAATGCAAAACTAATATACATCTAAGTAGAAATTCAATGCATTGAAGTTATACACAGGCTAAACTTCTACATATGAAGGGTAATTTTGTAGTTACACATATCCAGTTCGGTTCGGGAATCGGTTCGGTTATCACCTCAAACCAGAACTGAACCTAACCTGTTCGGTTATCTCATTCCCATACCATATCTGCACCCATGGGGAATATTTCGGTTATGGTTTGGGGGGAAAAACTGGTTACGGTTCACGTACCCATCGGTTCGGTCAAGATTGTCATCCCTATTCAAGTTAATGGGGACTGGACCTAACATTGTCGTACATGAATTCCTCTTATTGGGCTTGGATCGTCATTGACACAATTGGGCTCTAGTTTAATCTGTCGGGAGAAAATAAGTCCATAACGATACTAATTTGCACCAGTAATATAGGCACATCCGACCTAAGGGTAATCTAAGAAAACCTCCGGGATTGGGGTATCAAAAAAATATTATTGTAATCCCAAAGAAAGAAAAATTATAGTAATAAAAGGAAAATATTTTTTTCCCCATATGTGAAAAATGTTTATATTTTGTTTTCAGATACAAAACATAGGTGAGATGTTCTTAGAACACAAGGTCTTATGGGAAGAGAGTGATTTGCAAATACTATGGGTTGCTTTGGCAGAGATGAGTTTTTACATTCGGACTACCATGTTATGAAAGAGATTAAGTGGATTGACTATGATCTCAATTGAAATTGAATTCTTTGATAAGTTAAGTACGATGACTTAATAGTAGAATTTGTTTCAAAAAATGCAATGAGAAGTTTTATTTAAATTGGATTGTGGTAATCATAAAGCATTATAACACCGGGGTTACATATTAATTTTGATTATTTTGACATTATTCAAGCTAAAAGCACAATGTAGCTTTTTATTTTATTTTACTTGTTTGTCTTTTTATTTTTTAGCCGACCTTGGACAATCCAAAACATCAAGGCCCGTGCTTCATCTGGGCTGTTTATTTTACAGACGTTGCAAATAGAACTTACAGACATACATCATCTTTTTTACTACAAGAACAAGGACTGGTACTATCATTTTCAAAATCTCTCCTGCAGAATTTTTTGTCCCATGTACCTGCATAAATATTCAAGATTAAAACATCTGCAAATGCGATGATAATAATAAGGGCACATAATGCAGACAGAAAATTTGTGCAGAAAATTTCATAAATAATGGCCTCGTGTTTTTTTTTTTGTCATTCGTCATTCCTAATCTATTACATGTGGAAGGGGGAATGAGACTCGATCCCGGGATGCAGTGTGGGGCATCCAAGAGTTCTACCGCATGAGCTTGCCACCACTTGATAATGGCATGGTTCAATTCAGACGAAAATTGTGTGTTGCAATTTCTATAATACAACCTTCACCACTGCGCCTCCATTGGGGGGGGGGTGCGATGGAGTTCCGCCTCTTGGCTCCACCTCCCCTCCCGTCCCACCCCCTACCCTCACCACTGCGCCGCCCCGCTCTTTTAACAAGTCAAATCACTCTCCTTCTCACCTCCATCACATCTCTTCCACCTCTCCTTCTGCCGTCACCTTGATTCCGCCCTCTCCATGGCCCTTTCCCCTACCTTGTTTGGGATTTGAGTTGACTCAGTGGTGATGTTAGGGCGGCCCCAGGCCCCTCCAGCGAATAATGTTTCTGGTGCCCGTAAGTGGCGGCTCCGGATCTTGATCGTTAGATAGGGAAGCAGCTGGTTTTGCTAACTCGGTGTAATTCAACGTCTTACAATGCAACTCAGTGGGATGACTCGGTGAGGCGACTCAGTTCTATTGGTGCTCTCCAGTTGGTTTTTCCTTTTGTTTCTTTCTTTCTTTAGGTTTGTCTTATAATTAGTTCCAGGAAGTGTTGATTTCATATGGGTTTTCATTGTTTGGATTGTGCCGTCTGTTACTATTAAGGTTGGGTAGGACCCTATGCATCGATCCCTTATGGATCTGCGTCTGCTCTGCAGTGTGAGTCTCAGAGCCCCATGCCCGTCGTGGTTTCTTGTGGTGTGCTCGTGTCCGAGTCTTTGTAGTGTCGGTTCTTTCCATTTTCGTATTGAAATCTTGTAAGCGTCGAATGACTTCAATTTATTAATGACATGACATCCCGTTCAAAGAAAAAAAAAACCTTCACATCATTCTATATGTATCTTTTGAAACAAAAGTAAAATGTGATTACCTTCCAAGCATCATGAGAGTAGCTTGAGGATTTGTTCCGGGCGAGTCATAAAACGTGGATCCATCAATAACCCGCAACCCATCCACTCCAAGCACCTTATAATCGTGATCCACGACCCGACCCACTTGACACCCTCCATGGTAATGCCAAATGGTCACCACAGTATCGATACAATACTGTTCTAGGGAAAACGCGACATTAGGATGTCGCGGGCGCGCATTTATGGGCAATCTGAGCATCGCTTGAAGGAGTGTTTGCGCAGACAAGTTAGGGTACTGAAAACTTGAAAAAGGCTTAGATTGTAAGACCTCAATTATGATTTTCATGCCTTGGACACACCTCTCGAGGTCTACTGAATGCTGGAAGTAGTTGAATGTGACTTGCGGGTTATCGTTCGGATCTCGGGTTTGGAGCTCCAGTTGCCCGGTTGATAATGGACGCGCAACCTTTACTTCGATGGCCCCGGCTTGCATATTGGGGTTCAAAACTGGGTTGAGTTCGTTTGGAACTTGGGCTGTCTACAAAAATGTCAAAAAGATTAAATTCATAAGGCTTACAAACTAGCATTTGACCCAATTTATTTGTCTAATTTCTTTCAATCTATCTATGATATTTTCACAATTTTAAAAAATTTATATGATAGAACAAATCGGAAACTATCAAACAAGATTCATATTGCACATTTTTAGAAATTTATCATAAAAGACATTAGCAATTAAAGATTGACACGAATATTAAAATTGAATAAACAAATTAGGATCGAAGAAGTTACAATTCAAGTAGAAGCAGTTAAAATGGAAATCATAAAGGAAAAGGTGTATAAATGCATCGGGCACGAGTCTATGTAAATGTAACTTCAATAAAGTGAAGATACCAAGATGGTGTTAGAGTTTCCACTATTTATTTTGTTTCTTTTTTATCTAATGCCTATATCTTTTACTAGATCTTCGAAAAAATATAATATGGATCTTATTTGATATATTTCAAATGTTAAATTTCCTGTTCGCTAAAACTCAACTCCCATTTGCTAAAAGCATTAAGGTGATTTTAGCAACTTGCTTTTAGCAAAAAGAGTATGTGAGAAAAATTAACTTTTGGCAACTTAACTTTTATCTAATTAATAATAAATTAGGTCATAACAACTTAGCTTTTAGCACTTCTATGAAAAATTGGCATTTAGCAATTTGTGCTAAAAAAGGGAAACTCATATTCTATAATACCTAATTCTTGAAATCACAAAAATATTATAGATTGAAAGATATAAACAATATATACAAAAGAGACAAAAGAATGGAGCTCAATAAATTGAACCGGACGAATCAAAGTAGTTTTGGTATAAAACAAGGCAACCATGATTTGGGCCTAGTCTTGGGTCTAAGAATAACAAAATCATGGGCCTAGTATTGGGTCAAAGACCAACAAACCTGATTTCCGAACGATTCGAAGAACTCCCCAAGGCCGAAGACCCCAACAATTTTCAACAAGGAACCACTTAAAGCCTCTATATAGCTCTCGAACCGAGTAATTCCCACAACTTGAATGAGAGAGACTTCAACAGGCCGAGGGGAGGGAACAAGTACGATATTCATTGGATTATCAGTCATCCCTTGACCGACCATGGGCTGATCCAGTACCACATCGATTCCGTGGGCCATAAGATGTGTTCTTGGCCCAATACCACTTAGCATAAGCAGCTGTGGGCTTCCAAGTGCTCCTGCTGACAAGACAATTTCGTTCATGGAGCCCACTTTGAGGTATGCTTTGTGGATGTTTCCTTCTGCATCTCTGAATTCCACACCATTAGCTCTTGGCTTTTGTTGCCCTGTAAAATTACCACAGCCAAGTATAAATAGAAATCAAGACATTCTATCTCTTATTTTTATATAACTAAGTGTCCGGGCAAATTTACGCATACTTCAACTAAGACATCAATAATGTTCTTTTTGTTCTTTTTATTTTTCCAATCCCTTCATCTTTTAAGCTCTATGTGTACAGTTTCGAGAGTGATATAGCGCACCCATGTAGGGCGAGAAAGGGGAGTGTTGGTGTGTAGCTCTAGTGTGCGGTATTCGAGACGTTAGATGTATTTACAACAGTCCTGATTTAATCTCGGCACTTTGTAGATCTGAGCCATCCATTGTCAAGATGAAATTTAAGCCATTGATTGTCGAGATCAACGGCTTAGATGCGCACACCAGCACCCCAGGTCCCTGTAGGGCGATCCTATAGTGTAGCATCTAAGCCCGTTGATCTCGGCAATCAACGGATTGGCTTTCATCTTAGCATTGGACGGCTTGAATCGGCAAAGTATTGAGACAAAATTAGGACCATTGAAAATACATCTGATTGCTCGAATGCCGCACTACAGGGGCACCCTATTGCAACACTGTTCCCCTAGGTGTACAAAGGAAAATGATTTTAGTACTTCGGGAGCTATGCTTTTCCTTGGCAATTGAATGGTGGAGTCCTTGATAAATCTATTTCCAGGATCAACTATTATCTAAAAGAATGAAAGCAATATTCCCAAAACAAGTAGTCCTAGATGACTGTTGGGGAAAAAAAAATCGTTGTGTAACAATATGATTAATTTCATCATCTTTTTGCGACTAAACGAATGACATATTAATATGATAATGAAAATTCATTTTGTGTTTTACGAAGATACATGAAAACTATGTCTTGCAAATCCGTTTAGAAGTCAGTACTGTTATCTTCATAATCCATCCATTTACATAGCATATCATTAAAATGGACCTTGTCCTTTTAGATAGGCTTCAAGAGGCAAAATATATAATCGTGAATACCAGTACTTCTCTTCAATCTCACTCACCTTTGGTATCGAAGTAGATCTGGTGAACAACAGCATTCAAATAAATAGTAATCTTCGCTGGATCCGCATACTCCAACAGATCAGCTGCCGTATGTCTATGCCCATTCTCATCGAAAATAGTCCCACTAACTTTAGTCCCATAAATATGTTCAAATGTGTACCCATTATCCGGCAACACCCTCACCTCCAGCAACCCATCCCTGAATGCCGACTGCCACTGGAGCACCTGCGGTCGGAACACAATCTTCTTCTCCACCCACTTGTACGACTTCTCCACCAGCTTCGGGTCCCACCCCGATCGGCTGATATAGTCAGCAGGAGCCCGACTGTAGAATCCCGCGTTGATGCACGTGCCACCACCTAACACGCGTGCCCGGACATTAGAGACCCCGTCAGTGGAGACGAAGGCTTGAGAGGGGGTGGAAGGAGAGGCATCGGCAAAGGTGGCGCCGAAGGAGGCTATGTTGGATATGTTGGCGTTGCCGTAAGGGGAGCCCCCTCTTTCAAGGAGGAGGACGGTGTTGCGTTTGGATAAGGTGGTGGCTAGGGCGCAGCCGGAGGTTCCGCCACCTATGATGATGTAGTCGTAGAATGACACTGGGGGAGCAACTGTGGCTTGGTGGGTGAACGTGGGATCACTGAGATGTGGATCTGTTAGGGAGAGAGCAATTTTTCAGTACAAAATAGAATACAAGGAAAAATATGTTAGAACTATGAAATCAAAATGAATGCACCATTCCTTTTGTAGAGCTCGTTCAATTGTAAATCTTTACAAAAAATAGACTAGTTCGGACATTAGGTATGTCAAATTTTTGTTTTACTTTATAAAATGAATTGTAATGAACAATTTATCTTGACAATAATCATCTGTCTATTCCGAAAACTACTCCCTCCGTCCCTTTTTAAGTGTGTTGCCTCGTAATTCCAACTTATTTTCTCTCTCATCAACTTTTACAACTTTACATCTATTTTCCACTACTTACCTTTATCAATATAATAATACACACTAACTTTTCAAAAAGCAATCTATTTTTAAGGGCAAAATAGGAATTTAACCCACTAACTTTTCAAAACACACACTTATTAAGGGACAACTCAAAATGGAAATGTCTACACTATAAAAGGGATGGAGGGAGTAATAATCAATTCTTCGATCTATTTATCGATGCTGATTTTTGCCTGGATATTATACTACAAGGGCCCTTAAAGATGAACGTTTCAGATTATAACAATAAATACACTGTAGAGCCCATAACGGACGGGGTGGAAAACCGACCATTTCCACCATCAGTGGATCGAAATAATTAATCTATAAAGTTACTCCTACAATACATGTGAAAGTGTTCACGTTTGGGAAAGGTATGGTTCGTTTCACCAAATTAAGGTTTAAGTTTGGTAAAGTATGGTAATAAACTGCCGTGAAAAAAAATAAAACAGACAATTGTCCAACAGACCAAGTTTTGCGCCTTTAATGAGTTTTTGTCCGACTTAACTTATTTTACTGCCTCTAATACATTAATAAGAAATTTTTGAGAACTTAAGGACAATAGTAGACAAAAATACACTTAAATGAAATAGAAGAGTGAAAATACGCGCATGGAGGCTCAATTGATAGCACCCCGTCACTTTCACTGACCCACCACGTCAATTCAATTTCTGAACGTCCCTGTTAAGGTCATCGAACAGTGGAAGATGCACAGCAGTGGGCCCAACGATGGGACAAGTCAGCAAAAAGTTACGGTGGAAAAAGCTACGGTGGGGCCTACACAAAAAGTATAGTGTAACGATTTTAGGCACTTCCGTAGGTATGTTAGGGTTTAAATTTAAATATTTTTATAGTGTACCCTCGGGTTTAGGTTTATGATACATTTTCTTATTATAAGATTTTAGTGGTATAGACACTTTCATAGGGTACCCTAGGGTTTTAGACACTTTCATAGGGTATCATAGGGTTTAGATTTATGGTTCACTTTCCAATTATAGGGTTTTAGCAGTTTAGGCACTTTCATAGGGTACCCTAGGACCTAGGATTTATGCACTTTCATTAGGTTTGGTGATTTATGTACTTTCATAGGGTTTTGGAGATTTAGATACTTTCATGGGCTAGCGAGGATATTTTTGGAAATTGAAGTTGATTTATCCTCTTAGCATTAAAACATTATTTTGTGTCCTATTTGCATGATTGACCACTATAACATGTCCTTATCGAAGAAACTCTTAAAAAAAAGGGTGTGGTAATAACCTCAGAGAAATTTTGGTGGGCTTTCTAAAAGACTACTCCCTTCATCCCGAAATGTTTGTCTTACTTTTAAATTTCAACATTTTATGTATACTACACAATGGCACCCAAAATTTATAACTTCTCAAGTTTGCCCTTCATTAGTTGACTCTAATAAAATAAGAGTTAATTTAAATTGTTTTCTGGAAAGCGGAAAGTCTTGCCGCCAATGTAATTAGAGGATTTTTTTCAAACTTTTAGAGCGCGCGCGCACTTTAAACTTTTCAATTATTTTTTTTTGGGTCTCATTGTTTTGATTGTTAAACGCATTTTAATAGCAGAAATAGAATTTTACCAACTTTGTCAGTTGAAATTTTGAATAGACCCTATATTTTGGGACTGTCAAAAAAAAAATTAGGATTAACTTTTTGGAAGAGAACAATATGTAACTTTTTTTGTTTAGAGTCCATTCTTGAATAGTTGGACGGGTGGTTAAAGTTGGAACAAACTTTTTTTTTTATAAAGCGGAAAATTGAAACTAACTCACATGCTAATTTATCCAATATTGCAAGATTAGAACACACCCAAATACTAGAAAAAAAAATTAAAATCTTACACTTTTCACGTCTTTTGATTAGTTTTTCGTCAAATTTTTCACATCTTTTGGTTTATCTCAATGTGAGGAATAGAAAAAGTAAAAAATTATGAGAATTATCTAATCGTTTTGAGAAATATCTACACCAATTATTAAGGAGAGAGAGAGAGGGAGAGAGAGAGAGAGGGAGAGAGAGAGAGAGAGCTTATGGAAGAGGAGTACCTTTGTTAGAGAAACAAGACCCATGAAAGAAAAGAATTCCAAGGAGACCAACAGAAACAAAACTCCACAAATCCTTCAGACCCATATCAGTGTTAATTGTTTCCTCACACAATTAACACTGAGGATCGATGCCCTTTTTATAAGGAGTTTCTACATGTGAGAGTTTGTTAAAGGAGTATTTGGGAGACTCATTTTTAGCTTTTCATTTTCAACTTTTTGGTTTTTTTACTCTTTGGATTATGGTGAGAATGTATTTTGAATTTGATAGAGTCTTTGAAAAAAATATGCAGAATATATTTTGCAACAGGAGTAGTGTTTGAGAGATATGTGTAAAATATATTTTCTAGGTCTTTTTGTTAATTAAAATGGGAAAATAGAAAATGAAAAGTCAAAAAGCTCATCTCCCTCTACTTATCACTTCTCTTCTCTAAATCCAAAAACCAAAAACTCCTTTTTGGAGAATGTGTTATGCCTATTGTGTGCCAAACACTCAAAGTGAAAAATGGAAAAATAAGAATGTGATGAGTAGTCTTCCAAATACCCCCTTAAAATAGTAGTGTCCCTCTATTTCGAAACATTTGTCTAGTATGCAAGATGGGAACTTAAATTGGGGGTGCTGTGCAGCCACAGCTCGGCCGAAAAAAAATTTGTTCACCCTCACCAAAAGAGGGTGAACAAAACCCTCACCCTGATTGGTTGAAATAGTGTGGGGTCCACAAAAAATGGTGTGGATCCCACCACAATGTGATGTCATGCTTACCAAAAAGTGTATTGATTCTATGGACCCTACATCATTTCAACCAATCAGGGTGAATGTTTTGTTCACCCTCTTTTGGTGAGGGTGAACAAATTTTCAACACCGGTCTCGTTCCGATGATTGAAGACGTTCACCGCGTAGAGTTCGTCGAGTACGACTAATGTACCAAAATCTACTTTATCGGATATCTTTAAGTGTGTCATCGGAACACAAATACCTTGAAAAGAAATGCAATACAAATGGACACAAACACTAGACCAAAACCATTTTTTCAAGTTATTTGTGTTCCGATGAGACACTTAAAGATATCCGATCGAGTTGATTTTTGGCACACTTGTAGTCTACTCGACGAGCTCTACATGGTGAATGTCTCCGATCGTCGGAAAGATGCCTGCGCGGCCGCACCATTGGGATGCACAACACGGTATTGTACATGGGGATGCACAGCACCCCCAGATCCTGAACTTAAAATAAACAAAATTTTCCCAAAAAAAATCTCATGATTACTTCTAATTTATGGGAAAAAAAAGTTTGAATTTTTTCTTGAAAGATGTGTAATTTTTTTAAAGCACTCTCGTTTGGACAGAGATATTAGTACTCCCTCCGTCCGGATTTGTTGGTCCACAAACATACTTTTTCAAGTCCGAAAATATTTGTCAATTTTCAAAAGTTAAAGGGTAAAGTATGGAGAAAGTACACAAAAAATAAGGGAAAAAAAGTAAAGGAAAAAAAATTGGAATTCCCAAAATAGACCTAACAAATCCGGACGGAGGGAGTAATTGCCGGCGCCTATAATGTTTTATGCGTCAGGTAATGCGCTAGTTGCGTCACCCACCCGGCATATAGTTACCGATTTGAATTTTGCTACCAGCACTGCCCTACATACCGACATTCATCCCGAGTGGGGCCCACCCACTCACTCAATTAAAAAAAAGGTTGTGCTAATAATGTGCTACATATAACACCCAATAGGTGGTCATACATTCTCGGCCCCAAATGAAAATTTCTCCTTCTTGGGTACAAAAGTACAAAAGGTCTTTGTACGTACCAACTGTCCGTTTCCTGCAACTTTTAATTGTCATCTGCTGTCTCTTGCTTCTTGAATGACGATTTTAACCCTTTTACACATTGATCCACTACAGCATTCAGATCCCACAGGTAAAACACACCAACTAGCAAATCGCATGCCCGCTCAGAAAAAAGAAGAAAGCAAACCTGAGTTAAAAATGTATTTTCTCTGTTCCAAAATTTTAGTCTACGTTCACTTTCTTAATTCTCTTTATAATTGTCTATACTTTCAATTTATAATATTTTTTAAGATTTCAAAAAAATTATTTTATCAAACTTGTTGAGATCTATCAAATAAGATTCGTAGGGCATATATAAAGTCTGATAAATTACTCCCTCCGTCCCAATTTGTTGGACCCGTTTGGGAAATCCAACTTATTATATTAAGGGATATGAAAACTTTGTATTGTCTTTTCTGTTTTGCCCCTAAGTGCAGTCAATATTAATATGACCAATTTTGCGGGACTAATTTTTTTATATGAAACTCAAAATGTATGCAATATAGATCTTGTTTGATAGATATCAATTAGTTTTATTATACAAAATTATAAAAATCATTATAAAATAAAAGATAATTGACAAGCCAATTGAGATGGGAAAATACTTTTTTAAGGGTAAAATTGAAAAATGTCCCTGTTTTGATTGATGTTTTTAGAAATGAGACTTCTATTTTGGGATATTTTTGGATATCCCAAAATAGAAAGAGGATCCAGCAATTTGGGATAAAGGGAGTACAAGATATGAACCTTTTTTTAATCAAGTTAGAATAGTAACATGGACTATAATTTTGGGACAGAGGGAGTAAAACAAAACATTGATGGCACCTTTATGAAAAGGAAAACGATCATAAATTAGTAAATATTTAGTAAATTAGTAATACCCCGTATTTTAGAGTATTATTCTGGGAAAAATGGGTCGTTACAGTTTTGGCTAAATAATTGAGCCAAATTATTTTTTTATATTTTTCTGCATTTGTTAATTTCACGTCAATTTTTTGTGAAAGATAAAAAATAATTCAAAATCTATAAACTTTTGGGATTATTTTTGTCTTTATTAACAAAAAATTATTTTGTTAATTGTTTTTTACTCCTTCCGTCCCCAAATATAAGTAGAGTATTTTGTTCTTACATCATTTTGTTTTAAAAAGTTTCAAGAGGAGCTTGGAAGGGCAACTTTATATTCATTACTCGATGAATACGGTCATGAGTTTGTTGTAAAGCATCACAAGGAAACAAATAGCAAAATCCGTATTGTGTTTTGGAATGGTGAGACAACCGCATATAGTTGCAAGCATTTCGAATTTTGGGGTATCCTTTGTCGTCACATTTTGAGTGTGTTCCTTCACAAGGATTGCTATGAAATACCACCAATGTACTTACCATCGCGTTGGTGTCGCGAAGGGTCGCAAAATGAGGAAGCATCACAAGTGTTAGAAGAGGAATTTGTGTTGGATAATCCGATTGATGATGTACATTGTCCTCCGATTTCAAAAACCAAAGGGCGCCCTAAGACAAAGCGATTGAAAGGTGGAAAAGAGATGCGGAATGTAACCAAGGCTTGTGGACTTTGCAAGAAAGTTGGTCATTATATTACAACATGTCCGGAGAAGGAAAATATTGATTTTGCCAACGGTTCACAAAGGAAGAAAAAGAAGATTTCAAGTAGTGATATCGGCTTGAATCCCGTCTTTTCTCTAAAGTACTAGGTAACATTTAACATTATTTTCTTGAGCTTGATATGTATTTTGCTTTTTGGGTAAATACTTAGAGCTTGATTTTCTTATATAATATTAAAGATATCATGAGGTATCTAATCTTATTGTCTGTTCTTTTGTCATGCAGGCATGTTGTTTTGGCTGGGACTAACACGATTTTATTTCTGATGGAAGATTTTTGTATTAACATGCCTCCGCTAATATAGATAGGATTTCGTTGATGAAGATAGATATATAGTTTTTGGAGATTAATGGATAGTGGTTTTGTAAATGGGGATAAAAGTGATGCATTAGATGTATGTCTGTTGATGAAAGAGATGGATAAGATGTATATATGTTAACCACCAATTAGAGTGAGGATTTTGTTCACCCTTATTAGGTGAGGGTGAACAAATTTGCACTCGTTTTGAACTGCATAACTTTTGAAATGGAAGTAACTTTTGAAGTGGAATGCTATTACGGATGCATCTGATCCATTTTGTTGATTGTTCGTGTGAGAAATTTTGGGATTGTCCTTTTTGAAGCTTTGAAAGTAGTTTTTTTATGTTTATCATCTTATTTCGTATATTGGTGTTGGGAAGTATTGTAGGGTTTTTGAGTAGTGGAGTATTGTGGCACCAATAAGGAATTCTAAGTAATGTTTGTGTTCCCACGGCATTTTTGGGTATGGTTCTAACCTCTTTTTTTAATATGGAATAATGATATAACAGTTGGAGGAGATAAAACTGTTGTCTTGGAAGTTTGATATTGAAACGTTCAGAATAAGCTTTTTTTGTGGGTTTATTCAACAATAGCACATGTTGACTGCTGAATTTTGGTTTTTGTTTTTTTAGTCTTTTAATTTTTTCATTTAGAAAAACCAATAATTCACAAAAAAAAAAAAAAGGGTTGATACAAAGTAGATGAAAGCAAAAAAAAATTCAAAAGGATTAGTCAAACACCCTAAATTTGTCACCAAAATTATATTTTTATTTTCTGAAGAGAGTAAATTTTTTCCAGTACCTCCAAATGCTCGTATGTGAGAATTAAAGGGATAATGAAGGAAAAGTATTACACATGTGGACTTAGGGATTTGCTCCTTCTTAAGGTCTCAAATTCGAAATTTCATAGCTAGGTGCTATCAACTCATTTGTAGCCAGTCCATATAAAGTTTTGCTCTGGTTTAAATGGGGCCCTCGGCCTCGCTAGAGGACAATGAAATTGTTCTCCCAAAATTAGTTGAGGTGCGCGAACTAACCGGACACTTGGTTACAGAAAAAAAAAAGTATCAGACTTGGACCACGTGGGATTTTTTACTTTTTAGATTTTATTTTTCAAGAAGAACGATTAATTTATAATATTTAATTCGAATTTAATAATGATTAAGAACAATAATCTAGAAAACAGTGAAAAAAAATAGTGAAAAGTGATTGCCAAAAAAATAATCAAGGTTTGGTTTTTTTTTATTAAGAAAAATAATTTAGAAAACAGTGACAAATGAAAAGTGATTTGTCAAAAAAATAATCTAGGTTTTTTTTCTCTCCTTGTAGGGGTGAAATGGATTTAATTTTTTAGGAGAGAAATTGTTGATGGGTCTATAAATTAGTTTTGGAAATTTTCTGACCCACCAAAAAAAAAAAAAAAAGAAGAGAAATTGTTGATTAGTCTCCAGCTTGGGGAGAAGGAAATAGATGAGGATAATTTGGTCATTTGCTGCTGAAAGTATTCTATCTAATCAATGCACAATGACCATGCATAGAAGTACACAAAGGTTCTGCCAAAATGAAAGCGCGTGGGGGGACTTCTCCGAACGAACGTGTAATACACCTTAGACCACCCATAGGGTTGTCCATAGATTTTGCCTTAAAAAAAAGGCAAAATCTACAAACCACCCTATGGGTGGTCTCCTGTGGAGTACACGCGCTGTTTTACCTTGAGCCTTTCACAAAGCACTTGCAGCTTTTCTCTTGGACTGACGTCCAAAGTCAATCAAGC
>JAXBDA010005471.1:0-24339 GCA_036023075.1 Gaultheria prostrata
TGGCATTCTAGATTAGGGCATTTATCTAGTGAACGTTTGAAAGTTTTAGTTAAGTCTGGTTGTTTGGGCAACACTTCTGTCAGTGATATTTCTGAATGCAGTGGTTGTAAGTTTGCAAAGATGTCTGTTTTGCCTTTAAATAAAAGTACCTCTGTTTCTACTTCTCCGTTTGAACTTGTTCATACAGATTTGTGGGGACCTTCCCCAGTTGCAACCAAAGGTGGTTCCCATTATTATGTGTCATTTGTTGATGATTTTACGAGGTTCACATGGGTCTCTTTGTTGACACATAAATCTGATTTTTACCAAGCTTATCGCACTTTTCACTCCATGGTTCACACTCAGTTTTCCACTGAAATTAAAATTCTTCGCTCTGATTTAGGTGGTGAATACTCCCTGGGTGAATTTACTGATTTCCTAGCCACTTCCGGAACTATTCACCAATCTTCTTGTACTGACACTCCGTCTCAGAATGGACGTGCAGAACGTAAACATCGTCATCTTCTTAATACTGCACGATCTCTTCTGTTGTCCTCCTCTGTGCCTGCCGTTTTTTGGGGAGAGGCTGTGCTCACTGCAGCCTATCTTCTCAATCAGATGCCTTCTCCTCTTTTGTCTGGTTCGACCCCTTATGAACGCCTTTATGGCAAGTTTCCTAACTATTCTCTTCTTCGTGTGTTTGGCTCCTCTTGTTTTGTTCTTCTCCCTAAAAAGGACCGGACTAAGCTCAGTGCTCGTTGTCTTATGCGTCTTCTTAGGATATGGCATCCAGCAAAAGGGCTACCGTTGTTATGATCCTGTGACTCAGAAATTGTATGTGTCTCGGCACGTTACTTTTCTCGAGCGTTTGCCCTACTTTTCTCTTCCACCCACCCAAGCCCCTATCGCCAAAGTGGATCTTGTGCATATTGATCCATTCCCATTGGAAGTTCTTGTGGAGGAGTATGTTCGTACTCTAGAATTGTCTGATGTTTCACATGGTCCTCCTGCTCCTTCTTATCCTATTTCTTCTTTTCCCAAACACTATGTCCGCCGTGCTCCTCCAACTGCCCATCCTCCATCTGCTTCGAACCCAAGCCCCTGTCGCCAAAGTGGATCTTGTGCATATTGATCCATTCCCATTGGAAGTTCCTGTGGAGGAGTATGTTCGTACTCTAGAATTGTCTAATGTTTCACATGGTCCTCCTGCTCCTTCTTATCCTATTTCTTCTTTTCCCAAACACTATGTCCGCCGTGCTCCTCCAACTGCCCATCCTCCATCTGCTTCGAACGACTCTGATCTGCCTGCACGCCGGTATCCATCCCGTGATCGCCGCCCACCGGTAAGACTTGGTTTTGCTAATACCTGTTTTTCTTCTTCTTATTGCTCCTTCTTATCTCGTCTCCATACCCATTTTGAACCTCGGTCCTACAAAGAAGCTTGTAATGATCCAAATTGGGTAACTGCGATGAATGATGAGCTCACTGTCCTTGCTCATACTCAGACATGGGATTTGGTTCCTCTCCCGGATGGTAAGAATCTTATTGGCTGCAAATGGGTATTTAAAGTTAAGACTCATTCTGATGGTTCTTTGGAACGATACAAGGCTCGCTTAGTGGCCAAGGGGTTTTCACAGGAATATGGCATTGATTATGAGGAGACTTTCGCTCCTGTTGCTAAAATGACATCTGTTCGCATGTTGATTTCTGTGGCGGCTGTGCACCAGTGGCCTCTCTTTCAATTGGATGTCAAAAATGCATTCCTCAATGGTTATCTCTCCGAGGAAGTGTATATGCGTCCTCCTCCAGGTTTTTCTCATGCTCCTGGTCTTGTTTGTCGTCTCCGCCGTGCCTTGTATGGTCTGAAACAATCCCCGCGTGCTTGGTATGCTCGGTTTCATGATGTGGTTTTACAGATTGGTTTTCAGCCCAGCACCCAAGACTCTGCTCTCATTCTTCGCCGCACTTCTCAGGATTTGGTCCTTCTTTTGCTCTATGTTGATGACATGATTATAACGGGTTCTGACTCTACTGCTATTGCTGAAGTCAAACGGCATTTATTTCACGCATTTGAAATGAAAGACTTGGGTCCTCTTCGGTATTTTCTTGGCATTGAAGTTGCATCTTCTCCTAAGGGTTATCTCTTAACCCAGACTAAGTATGCCACTGATATTCTTCACCGTGCTCAACTCACTGATGACAAAGTTGTTGATACTCCCATTGAGTTACATGCTACGTTCTCTGCTTCTGATGGGGTACCTCTTGCCGATCCTACCGAGTATCGTGAGCTTGTTGGTTGTTTAGTTTATCTCACTGTTACTCGGCCCGATATTTCCTACGCTGTGCATGTCATCAGTCAGTTTGTTTGTGCTCCTCGGTCTACGCATTGGGCTGCCTTGCTTCGTATCTTGCGTTATGTTCGTGGCACCATGTTTCAGTGTTTACATCTCTCTTCTTCTTCGGATTTAACCCTTCGGGCTTATGCTGATGCCGATTGGGCCGGTGATCTCTCTGATCGCAAGTCTACTTCTGGATATTGTGTGTTTTTGGGTGATTCGCTTATCTCCTGGAAAAGCAAGAAGCAATCCGTCATTGCTCGTTCTACTGCAGAGGCTGAGTACCGTGCTATGGCCCATGCTACCTCTGAAGTTGTTTGGCTTCGCTGGCTTTTATCTGATATGGGTGTCTCTCTAGCCTCTCCCACACCTCTTTATTGTGACAATAAAAGTGCCATTCAGATTGCTCATAACTCGGTTTTCCACGAGCGCACGAAGCATATTGAAATTGATTGCCACTTTGTTCGCCACCATCTTCAGTCCGGCACTATCACTCTTCCATTTGTCTCTTCTTCTCTTCAGTTGGCCGATTTCTTCACCAAGACGCACACCACTGCTCGGTTTCGTTTTCTCCTTGGCAAACTCTCGATGCTCTCCGGGCTCGCATCATGAGTTTGA
Organism: Gaultheria prostrata; assembly: GCA_036023075.1. NCBI lineage: Eukaryota > Viridiplantae > Streptophyta > Magnoliopsida > Ericales > Ericaceae > Gaultheria > Gaultheria prostrata. The sequence continues at coordinate 2,934 of JAXBDA010005471.1, forward strand.
GGGGGGGTGTGAATATATATGTGGCGGCTGTTTAATATTATTATTAAGGGTAGTTTAGTCTTTATGTTAATTAGTGCTTTCTTTATGTTAATTAGGGTTTAGTAGTGAGTGCTCTATTTAAAGCCTCGATTATTCATTGTAACAGTATCTCTTTCAATGGAATAATACGTATGTTTGTTTCTCTCACCGTTGCAAAGTAACAGAAAGAAGCTCCCATGCTTTGGGAGGTTTGCTAGGGAGGGATGCAAAAGCTGGTTGTCTAGGGATGTTGGAGGAGCAGAGTGCAAATTTGGGTAGAAGATCAATGTAAGAAGCCTGTCAATGCCTTGTTTGAGTTAATGGAAGAGTTAAGGGAGTAATGCAAAGAGAGAAGTCTGAACAACAAGGCATTGACATGTTATGCCTCATTTTCTGTTAGTATGTCCAGTTGGATCAGGAACACATGTCTATTAATGAAACAAGCCTATATTATAAAAACTCGACTATGAGCATCGAGTGACTGGGTGATGATATATGTCGCAGACTCCGGTTGATCTAATCTCATGCCCACACCAAGACACAGGGTTCTAAATAACGGCCATTGCGTAACAGTATTTTGGACCTCCGATGCCGCTAGTCACCACTGTATCAGCCGAAAATGTCCGATGTCATCCCCTATGTAGCATACAATAGTCCAATGGGCCAGAGATTGGAGGAGAGAGGTAGAGGAGGGGCTAGACACAGGTTGCCTTGATTGTTTGGGTTGGGTGTGCCTCCCCTTTATTTAGAACCTCTTATAGTTCCTTATTTATTCCCTTATTCTTTTTTCTTTTTTATACCTCCATAGGACTTGACGGTTGACACCTTTTCAATCCAATTGTCAATTGTTAGTAAAAAAGTGTGCATACATATAGTAAGGGAAGAAAAGGAAAGACCGAGGCATTTGAACACCCCTTTGCATAAAATTTGAAAGTTAATCAAACAGCACTGGGTGGTAGCACTTCAAGGTCATCACCTGTCTACACCACAACAGTTGGAAGAAAACAACAATATGCTCACCATTGGCAAAATAAGCTTGTTGCAAGCCTAAACAACAATTAGGCCAGCTCATTGGGAACTTGTATAGACAAACTGCTTACATTTTCAGAGTCTTGTATCCTAAAAAAATTGCAACACGAACCTAACTCGGTTGACGTATGAAGTCAAACAAACAAAAGATAAATGGATACCATAAAATAATTAATGCCGAAAAAAATTTGTTGAATATATTTCGGCACACAAAATCACAAACTTGCCTGAGGGTGCAAAAGGTGGGTCATCAACCAAATTGGTAGCAGGGATGGGAATATCCTCTTGGCCCATACTGATGTCCTCGCATACCAACCTAAATTATTGAAACAGAAAATTCATGTCACACCACAGTGATTACCAACTACAAAGTGCTAATATCTGATTATAGAACACTTCTTTAAATTACCCTCGTATTTCTGAAACGGATTTAGGAATTTGACCTCGGTGATATAGAACCTGTCAAGAAAAGCAATTCAGGAAAAATGATGAAACCATCCCAAGGAAGTAATTCACTGGCTCAGTACAGTTAACACATGAAAATAGCAACAATAAGAAAACAAATCAAGAACAAAATTTCAGCAAGTATCCCATTAATGAGCTCCCAGAACAGAAAACTGCACTCAGGGGATTAAGAAACCAATGGATGCCTCAAAGTTAACAAGCTGCACTAACATCAATTATATCAGGTAAAAAAATAAATAGAAAGCTAAAAAAGAACTCCCATACCCAAAGATTTTATGGGAGATGGGCCAAACAAAATTAAGACTAACACACACAATCACATCCAAAAGAAGAGTATAGTTCTGCACTTCTGCTTGATTTTAACATCCATTCAACAAACAATGCATTCCTATTACATCTACTCAGCATGCGTTGACAAAGATTGAGCATTCTTGCATTTCAAAAGAACATACACATCCTAACAACGTTAACAAAGTATATACATGTAGTAGACCTGAACCCAACATTTCCATCTCATATATGTCAGGTCCAGTCAACTAGTCGCTGAAAGACGTAGATGTAGCATGAATGGATGTGTTTTACATTCACAAACAGTTTCCAGTTTTACCTAGAAAATAGTTGCATGATGCAATTATGGACAGGTATCACATTCATCTGAGTCATCTCATTACACGGATCAATTTTTAGTTTGAATTGTTTAAAATTAGTCCACCACGGTTCTAATTTCCCAGCGTGAGTATGTTTAAACATTGCAATTACACGGGACAAGAGCACATGCACATCCACTCAGAGTTTAAAAAGTGATAGCCAAATGTACATACTACATACGTTCCTGTTTACCCATAAAAGTATGATTCCAACCAGAAGGATGCCCGTTCACATATTCTGAGAATTGAGAACAAGAGGAAACTTTATTGTACCTGCGTTCATCAAATTGTTTATTCATAATATTGCAAGTACCTTGACATACGATAGCAAGTTTGCACTACCCAAGTTTCTGGCTGGGAACATAAATTTGTTGCTAGACATGTTTCAAGACATTAGGCTTATGGAATAACTAATCCCTCCAACAGCAAAAGATCTTGTGTCAAACTTACAATCATTAAATATACCTTTCGAATTCAAATAGGAACGGTACAAAACCTGATCAGTGGTCAGTACAGGTTGTCCATCAAGCCTCTTCAACCGAAACTTAAAAACTGTGAATCCAGAAACACCTTTCTCTGCCCAGTACTTGACTACCTGCAGAATACCGAAAGTTAAAAACAGTGAATCCAGTAACACCTTTCTCTGCCCAATACTTGACAAACTGCAAAATTTAAAGACATTGTCTACAATGCCCTCCGTGCTGGTAGTTTATGGTGTTGACAATTATCAAAGTTTGAGGAAATTTTCTATCCAGACCGTGGTTTTGCTCATTTGGTTCCATGCTATTAGTTCAATCTGTAAGATGTATTCTAAGGGTCAGTTCGCTTGTTTAATAAGGGTCAGTTCACTTAGTAAAGACTTAATCTCCATGCTTTTAGTTCTATCTGTAAGATGTATTCTAAGGGTCAGTTCGCTTGTTTAATAAGGGTCAGTTCACTCAGTAAAGACTTAGTCTCCATGCTTTAGTTCTATCTGTAAGATGTATTCTAAGGGTCAGTTCGCTTGTTTACTACATGTACTTATCAAGTCCATGGTCTGCAATTAAATTCCTACATAACACACGTATCTCCACTTCAACATGGAGACTAAGTCTTTAAATGCATTGAACAATATATTCTAAGAATCAGTACCATCAAACACTTAATCAAACAAAACAACAGAACAAGCATATACATCAGAATGATACATTAGATCAACGTGAATCTCCAGGCGTACATATTTGTTGCATGACTTGCATCTCCCAAAATCTAACTAAAGGGTCATAGATGACCATCAGCAACAGACCAACGGATGTAATTAACTCCCAGTGTCTACTGAAACACGAGCGCAACTCAGCCATTGTAATGCAAAATAAAGTTGTCAAACTTGGAAAGCATGTTGACTGAAACAACAGGTGTTAAAAATAGGACAATTTGGTTTCCATTTAGATACCTTGTACAAGCCATCATACGTGTAAACCTTGCCAACATAACTATCTGCGGACTTATGGCCACGAACAACTCTAACTGGTGTACCTTGCTCAATAGAATTCTGCAGTTAAACATAAAACTTCATGATTAACAATTTACAATGCGTGAAGAATATTCATCAACTTCCACCCAACACTTGTTGAACTTCAATCCATGGTTGCCTAAAACAGAATATTCAACAAGAAGGTACTGGTCAAGAATAAATCCACAGCCTATGGCCTCTAGATCCAAAGCTTGCTCCAAACCCTTAAAAGATCTACTTTATCACATAGAAGCATTGAATCATCAAGAAGACACCCAAGGTGCAAGAAACAACTTCTTGTTTTAATCTCGCTGCCAATCTAAACATTGCCCCTTCTTCCAGAATACACTACTCTCTTCTCTTTTGGCGGGTATTGAAGCCTCCTTCACACTACTAGCATAGCTTAATAGAGACTAGCTTCCAATCTCCACTAGATAAGCACAAAATTTTAAATAGAAAAAAACAAACAAAAAGAATACCAAGTAGTTATGCAGATTTTCAATAAGCTTGCGTATCTTAAGAAAGCCTATCTGCCATGGATTTCGTTCGGAAAGGAGGAGTCATGTCTTTAGAACGCAATTTAATAATTATCTGCTGGCAATTTCATTCGGCAAGTGAATTTGTTATTTATATTTTAATTCTAGACTCATTTGAATCCATGAGCAGTTCTGGGAAAAGCTTCGTCAAGCCGACTTCAGCTTCAAGTCTTGATCATGCAAAGAGAACCTAGTAAGTCAGCAGTGTTCTAAAAGAAGGTCTAGAAGGCCGAGTACTCGCCGCCTAGACCCTAGAAGGCCCCTCGCCGACCAGCACGACTAGCCTTACTAGACCGACTAGGCGCCGAGTACTCGGCCCTGGAAGCTAGAAGGTGCTCGACTACCCTGGGAGCGCCTAGCGAGCTTTAGAACCTTGGGTAAGTGGAAAGGCAAAACTCAAGCACTGCATCACTGAGCAAGTGTTATTCTTTGTTAAGTTTTTGGTTTGAGTTCAGGACCATTCTTAAGTTTTTTGCGGACTATATGCAAAATTGGCCAGTGGGCTTGACAGTTAAGATACATGAAATTATTTTTGTCCTTAAGCTTTTCATTACCTTGCAGGCTTGCACGTTTAGAATATTTTAAAAAAGAAAGACATGGTTATCATACAAATGACCAATTGGGTTTCCAAACCACTCATAGAAGAAAAGCCTGGCTACCGGGGGGGGGGGGGGGGGGTTAAGGATATAAATAATAAAGTTATCCCTCTTTCTAACAGCTTAAGCTTTTAATGGATTCCTATAAGATGGTTTTAACCCAAGAATTATAGACAATATTCTCTGCACCACTTTTTGATGCAACCTTTGATTTCCAAAGACCATTCTTTGCATTCAATCAAAAGCCAAGATTTCTATTAAAACCATAAAACTAAAAGTCTTCTTCCTTAATTATAATCACATTTGTTTGATCTTCATGTCGTCCTCTTCCAAGTATTGGCTAGGATCATATTGCACCACAACAGCACAACTACTTATCTCATCGTAGACGACCACCCATGCTAATTTATGTTTCTCATATCTCATGTTTGACTTGTTCTTAAGGATTCAAGAAGAAGCCCTTAGCAAGTTATGTACAACATAACAAGACTCCCTCCTTTATTGTCTTTTAGGCAATTGTAATGACATGTAAGAAACGAAATTTGTCTCCAACAAGGCACCAAGGCGCATTAATTTTCTACTAAAATTTCATAGTACTATCGTAATAATGAGGCTTAAGCATACCCCAGATTAATCATTCACCATATAGAAGTATCTTCTCCATAGTTTTCTCGCCATATTTCATCGAGAAGAAAATTAATTAGACTACGCACTGCCTGTTTAGTTGAACAAATTGCAAACAACTCACCTTCAATGCCAAATTACCACGTTCCATCACTTGATCCTTTATTTGGCGCCTATTGCCAAGTAAATTGTTCCCACCTTGACCAGTGTACACAATATCTTCACAATTATCTTGATCATCCTCATACTGACCAGACAAAACAATGGCAACTGCAAGGGGTAACTTGTACCCACTGTAGTCCTGAAAAACAAAGGGCAAACTTGAATGGCTTTTCATTATGTGATAAGTTGATTACTGTCCTATGAAGACAAAGGTTGCAACTACGTCAAGGAAGGGCCTCGTACTTCACAGTTTTCGGTGAAAAATCAACCTAAGTGTCCCATAGAATTTAGCACAAATGAGATCTTACCACACAACTATAAAACCAAACATGGTCTACTATGATTCAGTACAATAAGCCAAAACAAATCATTCAGTCATGCATTCAACCATCCCCACATTTGTAAGCTTCAGATGAATCCTTCTACATGGATAGTCCACTGTTCAACAGACAGTTTTCACATAAAACCACAAACTCCAGCAGAGTTCAAGTCTGAGCTCCACAAGTCATACAAAATAAAGATGTACAAATAAACCAAGACTCAAAAGCAGAGGGAGTTGCAATCCCTCCTACATATACCTTGCTGCCATTTTGCCCAATGTAATCAATTCCATTAAGCCAATGGCTGAAAAAACCGACCACCACCATCTCAGCCCGTGAAAAGAACTGATGCCCCACATCAATACCTGTCATCATACCAGCAAGATCAGCATCAATGTTGGATTCAAGTTATTCAAACTTGTCCCAAGCTAAAATGATGCTAATAGTGGATACTCTAGAAAACCAGGCCCAAAATAATTCACCCATGTGAGTCATATGACTGAAAATCTATGTTAAACCGACTCCTTTAGCAATGGCACTCGAATAAGGTACGGATGTTGGACACTAGCCTAACAAGCATATTTTGTAGATCCAATTTACCAAAATTCTATGCAAAAGACTGATCTAATACATGGAAAGACCTAAGACGCATTGTAAACACCGTCTGCCTCATAGGATAAAGGAAATGCACCACGCAACATGAACATTTTAGCATGCAACACATAAGCACCTAACCGCACCCAACACTTGTACACGAGTCCATGTAACATAGCTGAAAACCACACAAGTACAGGCCACCAACCTGGAATGGAACCAAATCTTTTATTTGGATACAGTATTGCATTGGTCTCCGTCATCTGCCACAAATTATTGAAAAATATCTTACGTTTTACATCAGCATAAAGCAGAAGCGGGCCTCATTATCATCAATCTCTTGTAACACGAACTAGGCAAGTATCATTTACAATTAACGCAACGCACGAAGAGAAAAGAAAGAATAGTGTGGAATTGCTTAATAACAAATATGCATAAAGCAAAAATGGAAATTAACAAGGCTTCCAAAACATGATGGCTTCAGGAAACGTTTCTTCTAAAGTTAATAGTTGTACAGTTTTACAGCTTTCCCATCCTTACTAATAGAATTCAGAAAAAATTCAAATAAAGACTTCAACTCCAAAACAACACAATTTCATGGTTAAACTTTTATCCAGGTAAACAACTCTTCCAAACAGAACAGATGCCAAATATTAAAAACTTGCCAGTACAGAGAAAAATAGGCAGAAAAAGTCCTCTGTAAGATCTTTGTGCTTAGTGTGACCAGTGTAACTCGATGATACCAAGGTGTGATGCTTAGTTTCAGTTTCTTTATATCCCTTCCTATGAAGGGTTGTTATTCCAAAGAGAGATAATCCAACCAAAACGAGAATAGTTAACGTTTGAAACTGAATTATGCAACAAGGCTAGCCATCAGAAACAGTCAAATGTGAACTGGTGGCAAAAAACAAAGTTGCTAGAACAGCAATGCAGAATTAAAAAAACGCAAGAATTCAAAAGGGAGCAGTAGAATGATTCGATTATTGTGTTCAACCCATCAAAGTTTGGCTTGCCTTGGTTATTGCCTTCAGATCAGGTCGTTTTGCACCACGCTTTGCGTCATCTTCAGGAGGGTTCCCTTTCTGCATAAGTTTATTATTTAGCATTATCAATGTAAAATAAAGAGACTTACGACCGGAAATCAGCATCTGAATTGGTTTCTCGTTGCCGAAAAGTTGATGTTTCAAAATAAAACAAATGAATGTAAACTCATCCGCAATTCAAAATGCAAAAGATCATCTAGCTAAATGTTTAAATAGTGTAAGAAGGCGAAGGAGAGCTAGGATTGAAAACAAAACATCATGCAGTGACCAATTATGACAAGTAAGCTTGAATCAGCATAAGGAGAGAGAGAGAGAGAGAGAGAGAGAGAGAGAGAGAGAGAGAGAGAGTAGTGAAGGTGATACTGGAGGATAAAGGTAGAAAAGAGTGCTGGTGCAATACAATTAAAGAAGGAAGAGGTAAGTGGAGGAAGCTCCGAGTGTGTAGAGTGATCAACACCAACCTATAAATACACTGAGAACTCCAACAAGGCAGCTATAGATTATAGGTGGGGGTGTTGCATTTAGCATTTGCCACGTGACATCACCACTTGATCGCCATACATGTATTGGCCTATTGAGATGAACCGTCGTCCAATCCAATGGCACATCTCCGTGTGTGCTCCCTATTGGAACAAGTGTGAAGGATTTGATTTGAGTCCACACAGGTAACTAGAGATATGGTTGGACCTTAATATACAATTGGGGTGGCTCACCACTTACAAGGCTTAAGATTAAGTGGAAGTGGGTCATTCAATGTGTATAGGGCCCAAGTGATGCGGTGTGAACAGTGGATACTAAGCTTAAATAATGTAACATACCCACCCATTCTCTACAATTGTACAATTGTTGAGGCTTATCATACCCAGTACAATGCCATGATACGATCCTTGAAGTGTGTGACATTGGGTTTAGTGGGTAGTTGAAAATATCAAGATTACCAAATTGGGCCCATGCATGAGGAAAAATGACCTAGAGGCCTTCCTCTCGCAACCTTAGAAACTTGCAATTTTCTACCTCTCTTTCAAAGCCCCCACATCCATTACTCCCTTGTCACCTTCTCAAGGAGCTCCTTTTAATAAAGCTTTGCAACTCATATTGCAACATGAGAGATCTATGTGGTGACAGTAACGTGAAGAGCTTGAACAAGTAATCACTACAAAGAGGTATGCCACAACCTAGGGCTTGGTTTCAGGCTCCCACCAGTTTATTTCAATGGTATTGATCTAAACTATAAACAGGAAGAGATCTTCAAATTGATTACTCTGAAAGGACTTAATTAACATCAGAAGACAATTGGTAATTAACATCAGAAGAAAATTGGTATAAAGTACATGTAAGTATGTAACTCTCGTGATACCCTAATGACCAACAATCGACAACTAACTGAACACATCCGAACATGTCTAGTCTTACAAGAAAAAAAATTGGGGAAAAACACAGAAGTGGTTTCAATGACATGGTGAAATAAGACATGGTCTTATTAAACATTGACACCTTGAAATGTTCAGTAGTATGGCCTTGAGAGCAAGTCCACCCATGAGCCATTTCGGCTACCAAATCCATCATTTGGCAGTTTTTTCGGCAATAGCTTTCGCAAAGCCATTTTAATACCAATGAGTGGACTTGCTCCAAGAAGTTAAGGACATTGCCAAAAGAAACTCAGGCTGCCAGTTCAATCATTGCATGAAACATAGTACAACTTCCAATCACAAAGCTTACGCATTGAGATAGTCAACTTAGTGAAAGGGGCACTAAAAGTTAAAAAGTATTACTCATGATCCAATAAAGTACCTAGGTAAGAAGCGAACTCTATACGAGAAGATGGATAGACCAAGCGATCACACAAACACGCTACAAAGTTCTAAGAAAATGGAATAAAAAAATGCATAACACGATCGCGAAGATAATTACGGCGACCAATAAATCGAATATGCAGATAACAATACAAGCAGATGTAAAAGCAATAATCGTCAACCTTAGACTTTGAACCCTTGGATGTTTTTTTATCAATTTCTCCTCTTTTGCACCTCTTTTCCTCTTCCTGTGTACAATTACAGCCAGGCAAAAATTAATTTGCGGAATTTTCTCATACAACTTTAAGCAGGAAAAAGATTTGCATTCATAAACTCGACCTGTAAAAATGCATGCAAGTACAGGTTAGAGATAGCAAGGAGGAAGAGGACGACTTGCATGTTACCTTTCTAAAGGAAGGAAAAAAAAAGAGTGAAGACATAAAATGAAGTACGGATACGCTAAAATTGGAAGGAAATGACTAGTTGTTCTTTAGCAAGGACAGTGAAAAATAAGTAAATAAAACGTCTATCATACTACTCATTTGTTGCATGCAATCGAGAAGGTTTAGCGTTTCTCATGGGACTCCCTCAAATAACATCAAAGGAGAAGCACCACCGAGACTTGAGTAAGCATAGGTTATTCCGTAGGATTAACTCTCGGTGGTATATGAAGAGAAAACAAACCTGAACGAAGTGAAGGAAATGCTTGCTAAAAGCCCTCAAAGTCTCGGTAACAAGGGCAGATGCACTCTTCCCGCCCCCAATCCCCGTCTCCGATGCAACCTCTATCGAACCCCGATCTCCTTCCTCGACATTAGAACAACAGCCATTGCTAATGCTCTTCTTATTTGACCCCAAAACCACCTCGTTAGTCTTAGCCTCGGAAGCAACTTTGTTATCATCACCCACATCTGGTTCACTCCCTTTTCTTCGTTCGTACACTTTAACTTTCTTCCGAACAACTTTCTCTTCCGGTTTATTCGACGACTCGCCTCTACGACGAAGGCGTAAAGCTTTCTCACTCTCTAATTTTTGAATCCTAGCGCTGCTCCTCCTCTCCGTAGCTGGGCTAACTTGCTCACATTTAAGTCTTACAGCATCATCACCACCCATAGAAACCTCCGAATCAATCAAATTGTGATCATCGGCGGTAAAACAAACTCCATTATCGAGACCAGTACCGTTAATACCATTTCCGCATCTACTAACGCGAACCGACTTAACCACCATTTTTCAACCCCAGAGGTAACGAATGTGCACAAGGAATGGCAAAATGGAACACAAATGCAGAGTATGGAAATAGAGAATAGGGTTTTGGACTTTGGACTTTGGAATTAGGGTTGGAGCACTCACCTCCGGGCACCCCAAGAGGAAGGAGAGGGCAGCAAAGTGTTGAGCGAGAGTGTGCGTGTATCTCAGTTCCACAACCGAGGAATCATGGAAATGATGGAAATGTTCATCGGATGGAGTGACGGGCAAATACCCAATAACACGAACAGTGAAAGCATATGCAATTTCCGTTTCCGTGGTATATTTGTTGCACTTTTTCCTTTTTTTCACAGTATCTTTTAATTTATAATATTTTTTATATTTAATATGAATTTTATTTGATAGATCTCAATTAATTTTGTTAAACAAAGATTTTAAAATCATTGAAAATATCAACATTTTGATAAAATCAAATGTTGATTTTAACAAACGAGAAGAAGATTTGCTAAAACCAATTCCTCACTTACTTAAATCAAATGTAAATTTCAACAAATTTTCGCATCATTTGTTAAAATCAACACTGGATTTTATTAAATGTTAATTTTAGCAAATGGAATATAACCAGGGGCGGACTGAGGAATACAAATTTGTTCACCCTCACCTAATGAGGGTGAACAAAACCTTCACTCCGATTGGTTGAAATGGTATGGGGTCCATGATAAATGGTGTGGATCCCACCACAAAGTGATGTCATGCTTACCAAAAAGTGTATTGATTCCATGGACCTCACACCATTTCAATCAATCAGGGTGAGAGTTTTGTAAACCCTCATAAGGTGAGGGTGAACAAATTTGCACTCCGGACTGAGGGGGTGCAAGGAGAGTGTTTCGCCCCTGCACTCCACTCAACTTCCTATTTATAGTATACTTTTGGATGTTTTTATAAAATTACTGAAGAGTGGTCCCTGCAAACAAGGTGAAATTCGCAATCCTCGGTTCGCCACTGAATATAACTAGTTTTATCCCGACGTGCTACGCACATCACATTGTGTTCATTGGCTACGATAGTCTCGAGTTTTTAGTTGGCATTCAAATAAGTTCCCTAGATAAATGCAGTGGGAAGATTGTATATTATACAATCAATACTTGGACAAGTACGTCTAATTTTCAAATTTAAAAATAATGTACTTATCGAAAAAAAAAATTATGCAATATGGATCTTGTTGATAGTTTTCGATGAGATCTTTTGAACGGTGCAAAAAAATCAAAAAATTATTTTAGGAGATACATTATTTGTAAGTTTGAAATTCCACGTAGTTCCGTAGGGAACTAACTTTATGGAACAAATGAAGTATTAAAATGGTAATAGATATTTGAGTTTTTGTACTAAAAGCATGACTCCAAAATAGTAGGCAAGATGACCCCAAAATTATATGGTTCTCCTCTTTATCCAAAGGATCATTTGGTAACCTTATGCGGAAAATAAGGAAATAGAGAAAACATGAAAGAGAGATGCATCATCTGCCCGAGGTGCTGACCGTTGTCCGCTGCCCACCTGACCGTATGTACCAAAACGTTGCCCGCAGGAGTGAGCAAAATAACCGTCAAACCGCGAATCCAGTCCAAACCAATCCAAACCCAAGGGTTTGGTTTGGTTTTCTTGTAATGTGGTTTGGTTTCAGTTTTTAAACAAAATAAAAACTGTGATAAATGGTTTGGTTTATGGATTTACGTTGATGGTTCCGGTTCCAAACCGATCTAATCCGTATAATATTTATATAGGTATATTTCTTAAATATTATATGAGGAATTTGTTTAAATACACAAAGTTTATATATATATTTCTTATATATCATGAGGAATTTGTTTAAATACACAGAGTTAACTTTTTTCCCCTAATCAATTACTAATTTCCTAACTTAATGCTTCATCCCACCGCCCTATGCATTTACTTCCAAGATGAAATCCATAAATTTTTATACTATGATAACCTATTCCTATGATTTTAATACTAACCATGCACGGCTTGGACTTAGTCAATTAAGCTCCTAATCATTTTGCTCATTAACTAATTTCCAAATCTAGTATACTCCAGTACATGACCCTATTTATTCACTGATTGTTAGTATTCTAATATTTTTTAGTTGGTTGATGTTAATGAGTTTTGGTGATTTTAACAGAACTTGTTTTAATACAGTTGTGGGGTAACTTAACTATGTAATTTTTTAAGTACTTTAAATTGTTTATAAAGATAATATCTCAATTTTAAGGGAACCGTGGTTCAAAACAAAAACCGAACCGCATTTTAATGGTTTGGATTGGTTTGGTTCTTTGCATTTTATGAATTGGTTTGGTTCTCCAAATTCATAATCCGTAGGTAGTAATTTGGTTATTGGTTTATTATAAAATCAGACCAATCCGATCCATGCTCACCCCTAGTTGTATGGCCTTCCCCTTTTATGTATAGGTTATAGAAATCGTTTACACATTTTCTGCTGTTAGGTTGTAGAATTAGCCGAAAACATTTTACTAGCAAAATATTTTCTATCGCGCGGAGCAAAATTGTTTCACAGGAAAAAACTCAGTACTCGGTTAAGTCCTTTTGGTGAATTTGGTGTTGCCCGTCCCTCCCTTTGATGAAATATTTAAGCAATCTACACTTGGACAGAACTAGTGTGCTTCTAGCCTTCTTGATCCCCCATTGTCCCCTTCTTCTCTCACTAGAATCAAACTATAATTGATCGTGGGGATGAAACACGTACACTCTATCTCCACCGTCCATTCAAATAATTCCTACACTCCATCTCTATATACGTAACACACTTACACAGTTACACATATATACAAACACATGCATATAAAGATATATATATTATCTTATATATTATTGCAGAATGACTTTTCGTGAGAATGGCTGAAAGTGAGGAGCGCAAATTTGTTCACCCTCACCTAATGGGATCTGGATCCTCTATGAGGATTTCCCTGTGAGGATCTTGTGAGGGTTTTATTGTGGGTTTGACAACACACCAAAAATTAGATCCAATGGCCTTCCTTTTATCTAAATCAAAACAACGTCGTTTCATAAGGGAAAAAAACTAACGGAGACTAACGGAGTTAATAGCCCCTAAACTGATGTTTTCTTCTTCTTCTTCGTTCCTTTTTTCATTAGGTCCTATTTTTATATTGCGGTATATATGCTAGTGAAAATTAAAAGTTCTCACCATATTGTGCAAAGATAAGTGGATAGTCACAGTATTAAAAGTTCTCACCATATTGCCCCTAATTTAAAATTTGTCTTCTTTTTTTTTTTTTTTTGTCATTCGTCATTCCTAATCTATTTACATGGGGGGGGGAATGAGATTCGATCCCGAAATGTAGTGTAGGACATCCAAAAATTCTACCACATGAGCTAGCCACCACTTGCCCGCTTCTGGTGCTGCTTGATTGGTTTCTTGAGTGGTAGTAGCTATTTGTAGTTTCATAGGCAGATGATGTCTAGTTCGTCATAATTTTCTAGCTGGTATCGCTCATTCATGCTTTGCACGAGTGTCATGCACATGGCTTTGAATGTGAAGTGTAAGCTCTCATTTCCGTGATTCAAATCACAGGAATACTGAGCATCCGGTCATTTAATTTTTTTAAAAAATTCATTAGGTATTTAGGATCCCTAAATTTTAAAAATTAGATCGATTTTTTTACAGTTATCTCACTCAAATGATTTTTTACAAGACTACCCAAAAATAGGATCTAAAAATCTCGGAAAAATTTGAGTAAAGGAAAAAAAATTAAGCCAATTCAAATTTGAGGTAACGAGAAGAGGAAAAAAATTGAACAAAGGAAAAAAAGTTAAGCCAATAAGAACAGTTTGAAGAATGAAAAAAGGAACGAAGAAGAAGAAGAAGAAAATGTCAGTTTAGGGGCTTTAACTCCGTTAGTCTCCGTTAGTTTTTTTCCCTTACGAACGACGTCGTTTTGATTTAGATAAAAGGAAGGGGGGCTGTGAGCCATTGAATCTTATTTTTGGTGTGTTGTCAAACCCACAATAAAACCCTCACAAGATCCTCACAGGAAAATCCTCATAGAGGATCCGGATCCCACCTAATGAGGGTGAACCAATTTGCACTCCAAGTGGCACCCTAAAGAAAAAGGATTACTTTAATCATCATATCCAATTTCACACCAACTTTGAAATTAAAAAGATCTTTTCATGGACTATCCAAATTAGAAAGAGATGGTAAATTATGAAAATCTTCCAAACGTTTTAGATTCAAAATTTCAAAGAAAGATTAGTTTACCAAATTACCTCTTCACTGATAATTTTTTCCTTATTAGTAAAAACTAAAGTTTTAAGTTTTTCTTTTATCGAGACCATAACATAGAACATTGAAGTCCATATCTAAGAAGATTAAATTTGGAAAGCCCCCTACTCCATTAGGAACTCGATATCGGAGAAGGTAGGGCATCGGACCAAAGCATAGTACCCTGAAGTAAATGAGTTTGCAATATTATAATAAGAATGTTATTAACGATCGAAAATATTGAAGATTCTTTCAATGTTTTCACTCCATGATTTGTGGAATAATTTAAATTTTAATGATTTGTGGAATAATTTAAATTTTAATGATTTGTAGAGTAATTTGAATTTTAAAAAAGGGAGAAGAATCATGTAGTGTAAACTATTATGGAATATATTGAAGAGTCTTTGAAAGTTTTCACTCCATGACTTGTGGAATGATTTGAATTTGAAAATAGAGAATGAATATCACAAGCTGCATCTCCTTCATTCAGAAAAAACTCTCCATGGAAAAGTATTTTAGTATGGTGCGATGCACTGATAGGTCGTTTTCGTACCCAAAATATATAATTTATAAAACAGGGACAGTTTAGTTAAGCTACAATAATTTCGATTAATCTCTAAATTAATTCTAAAGAAACAATTGGTTGAATTTGATTTTTGGAAAGCTAATTAACTAAAGAACATTGAAATTAAATTAGATAAAGACGATGGGAGAAAATTCTAGGGTTTAGAATCCACCCCTACCGCATAACCATGCATTCGCATAAACCGAATTTCTATTCAAATCGATAAATAACTATCGCTAGGGCTTGTAATCCCCCTATCGATAGTTGGCAAGAGGGTATTTGTGATTGTTAAAAGGCATAGACTATCCCATAGCACGGACCGTCTCACTGGCACGGTGTCACGCCGCCCAACGGCACGATCCGTCTTACGAGCATAATCTATCTCAGAATTCCAAGCACAACATTGAAAACAATTATATGAACGGGTATTTGAAACTAGTATACAAATACGCAACTGATTGAAAGAATAAAAACAATTAAAACATAGTTCTGATCATATAATCCAATTCGAATAAAAATCTTAGTTCATACAAAATACATCGTTACTTGGAGCGGGACTTCGTCTTCCCCTGGATGAGGGTTTAGCCGAACATCGCGACTGCCAAACTGCGGCAGCAGTTCTTCTCGTTTCTGCCTCTGTTCCGTGATCTCCCCTCTGTTATGCATATTGCTTCCCTTTTATAATCCTATGAGTAGAGTGCCCCTCAAGCCAAAAACCAACTCTGCCGACCTCCTCCAAAGCCCTTCTTTGGCTTTTATCCTCCTAATTCCTTCGGTCCAATTAGGCTAGCAAATTAGACTTGACCCAAATTCCAACCACATTCCACGTTGCAAGTCTTACTTGTGGTCCAATAATCAAAACCAATTCCTTCATTAAGGAATTATTAAGTAAACCCCATGCTCATAAAATATCAAAGGACCCACCATTTAAATTAGTATAATTGGCCATGTGTTTAACGCCTCGAAACAATCCGAGCTTCACATTAATCGAATCCAACGCTGCCACATTGCTCGTGATGCTAATCAATCCTTAGGCCTTGAATAAAGTAATTAACTCGTTAAGCCCTCCAAATATCTGTAACACAAAATAAAAGAGATTAAACTCCAAATAACAATATAAACGGACTTAACAATAATAAATTAGGAGGCGCTAATGTGAATATTTATGTGCTTATCATGCACGGTCTTGAGGAAGAGAACGGCGGAGGACATAGGAACAGCTTTCGAATTTCTTTTGTTCTTCCAAAGGTAAATGAACTCTTTGTTTGTTTGACATACTTTATACCCATTTTTCTACAATTTTTGAATTTATCATTTCAAGTTGTAAGATGTCAAACAAATTCTAATAAGTGATCGACCCTCACCAATTCTATGACTATTTTCAGTAGCAACAACAGTTGATGGTTTTACAATTTATTATAAATGTCAAAGTGTTGAAACTCTAAGTGCTATAAAAAGTTTATCATCAAATTTGAGAACCATGCAACCATCATCAAGTTACCTAAATTAAACTATCCGTTTATGACTAATATTGGACTGTGTATCTTTTTATTTAAAGAGAGATCTTTCTTAGCTGAGCCAATATCTCTATTGATGATTTTGCATTCCTTATTTCTCCCAACACGTCGAATTGAGGCTTCATTCTTATTTTGAATGAATACATGATTAATCCCCATAGACCTTATGTAATTTTATATCTTTGACAGCTCATTAAAATATTTTCCTTAATGTTTTACACTATTCAATAAAGTAAACTTTTTTTTGGCAAACAAAATGAAAGTGCAAGTATGGTACCCCGTCACGTCTGCCAGGAAGTATTGTGACACCAGAGCGTCCCAATAAATACTTTGGGATATGTAAAAGTTGGAGAAATAAAGAAGGGTGTAGACGTCGGCCCCCGGGCGAGGGCAACGCCAAATTGGGGTGTCTACAAAAGGTTATTGGAAAGGGATGCTGCAGAATTCTAGATAGTGTCTTTTGGTCTTCTTTTGGTTATTATCATTTTATTTTGCATCTCAATGTGTCTTTTAAGTTTTTAAGGAATATTTGTGAGTCTTTCTAGTTTTGAGTAGTCAAAGTAGTATTTAATTTATGGGGCACTTAAATAATCATCATTTTTTCCATATGAAAATTGCAAATCATCCTGAGCCTTTTTAGGAGTTATGTTTCCATCCCGAAATTCAAATAAACCCTAAATTGCCCTTTACATTATATATCTATATATAATAAATACCATATTAGGGGTTGAGGACTAAATTAAAAGTTGCATATAGGAGGTGGTAGAAAGTGGACAATTTAAAAAATTACGAGGCCCTCCACCGTAATTAAAGGGATTTGGGATGAACCCAATCCCTTATATCATGGTGATTGACGCTATCTCACTAACCAGTATTCCCAAATTTCGACATTCTTTCCATTCCGCCATCCTCTCCGTCCCGATCAAACTCAATCCTTGACGCCTCGACGTCCCGCCATCGTCAAACGTCCATCCCAAAATCGGGGTCCAAATCCGTCCACCTTCGCGCGGAAGTTTTCGTGTTCTTGAAACCGGCGCACTTCACCAGTCCGAGAAACAAATAGCCGTACGAAATCGGCCAGCTTCGCCGTCCTTTCGTGGTCCGATAGCTTCATCCTCATCCTCCTCTGCCCTCTCGAACAAGGAGCATGTCAAATCTGGATACTTATTCCCCCATGTTTTGAAACCACCTCGTAAACGATCATTGGAATCGTTGTAGTTGCCCCAATCATCACCACCCATATGGGTGAATTTGTTTTGTCTCTAATGGCCATTGATTTAGCTTTATTCATAGAGCACAACACAGAGATTGTGTGTTTCGAGAAAATAGCTCCCGTATATCATTTTTTACCATGATTATTCCTAATTTTACCATATTTACTGAGTTTGAGTTATTTTTTACCATGATTACTGGTTCTTTACCTTTTTTTATCATGATTATTAAAAAAAAATAGGATCATGTATATATGTAGATATCATTTTTTTTACCATGATTATTCCTAATTTTACCATATTTACTGAATTGATATTTTCACCACAATTACTTGGTTATTAGTTTACCTTTGCCATTTTTTTACCATGATTATTCAAAATTTCTCCATCGTTACTATGGTGGTATTTATTTTTACCATAAACTTGGTGTTTGGCTCATGTATGCTATTTTTACAATATTTACCGGTGCAAATTTAATTTTTTTTTATCATGTTCCGTTTATTTTACTATGTTTGAACATTTCCATTTTTATTTTAACCGTGACTATACGAAATTGAGGGATGAGTTTGTTGTGGCTTTTTGAATTATGATGGCTTTTTGTATTTTTTCTTTTAGTTTCAAATTTCATCCATTTAAAATGGAAACCAAATCAATGGGATTTGGTTGTTTTGAATGTTTGAAATTTTTTAAAATATAATCAATCCCACTAATTTAGGAAGACAATATACACATACACATGGATGTCTTATTAAAAGGGTAAGATAGGTAATTTACACTCTGAGAGGATGAAAACATAAGTCCATAAAATATGGGGGATGAAAATCTAAGTGGTATCCAAAAAGCGGATGAATATTTAATTACCTTTTAATTTATTAGTAAGTTTGCGTATTGGAATTTGGAATTTGTATTTCCAATGCTTTGAGGGATGTTCCAAGTTATCTATTTAAACCTATTTAGTCAATGAATTAGGGAGATTGAGTCTTATCCTTTTGGTAGACTTCCAATTGGTGGCAAGTTTTTCGTTTCTGTATCTTTTAAGAGGATTCCTTAGAGTAGTGAGCGACCCTTACACCCTGTATCCTTCGTTAAGTCCTCGGGTGGTGTCAATCTGTATCCTGTCATTTCTAACTTGGGTGATGAACGTTTTTATCCCTTTATCCTTTTTACTATTCTTTCATCCTATTTAAAAATCCTGTATCAGTTTAGTATTAGAGCTTCGGGTTCAACGACAAGTTATTGTTACTTGCAAGCACAGACGACTCCACACTTGTCAGAGTGGGGTCAGTCAACCCCACGGAGAATTTTTTTTTTTACTACTATTATATTAAAATATTCTAAAAATTCATTAAAATCTTCTAAAAATTCATTAATGAACCCCCTAAATTTGGCGGTGACACCACCGGATAACTCCTAAAAGTTCATAAAAATTGCTTCTTTGTGTGGTTTGTTTGAATCCTAGTTACTTGTTTTGTTATTTTGATAAGGAGAGGTTGATATGTCTTGCTAAGTTGAGTTTTAAATGTGATTTTTGTTGAAACAAAATTTTTAATTGTCATTACTGTGATGTTTTTCGTTGATTTATGGTTGGTAAAAGTATTGATGTTTATAAATCACCCCACGCTTCCGAATTTCTGAAGTCGCCACTGCTTGCAAGTTATAAAATCTTTTCAGACAAGGATTCTTCTTCTTCTTCACTGCCAACAGTGGATTGGAATTTGCTTTCAGTTTATGATGAGTACACCGACGACGGATTCCTGATCACATACAAAAACAAAAATTCTACTCCTATGGGTGTTGACTCTAAGACATCACTTTTATTGTGCTTTGATGAGGTAGGCACTGCCCAAAAATTGTTTACTATCGCACATGGACATGGGTTGATTTTGATGAAAAGTTGTAAATAAGCTCTTAAACTGCACAAGGGTGATCATGCAATGGTGTATTTAATTATCTTGCTAGAAAATCACTTTGCTCACAAGAATTGGATGTGGTTTCACCTGATGTTGCAAGAGTTAGTAGGGCCAACACTATTACAAAGACACTTCTTGGTGCACTAGCTTTCAACCAGAAGTTATGAGCTCAATATTGATAATGAGATTATTGATGTGAAACTTGAAGTAGAAGTTTTGTGGAATAAAAGAAAAAAAGTAAATGAATGCAACGACAAAGAAGACGGTGAAGATTCGAGGGTGAATCATTTCTAACCAGGGGGTATGACACCGGAGTGTCCCAAGAAATATTTTGGGATATGTGAAGGTTGGAGAAATAAAGAAGGGTTATTGGAAAGGGATGCTGCAAAATTCTAGATAGTGTATTTCGGTCTTCGTTTGCTTATTATTATTTTATTTCGCATCTCAATGTGTCTTTTAAGTTCTTAAGGAATATTTACGAGTCTTTCTAGTTTTTAATAGTCAAAGTATTTAATTTATTAGTAAGTTTTAGGGTCTTGGAAGTTGGAATTTGTACTTCCTATGCTTGGAGGATGTTCCAAATTATCTATTTAAACATGTCTAGTCAATGATTTAGGGAGATTGAGTGTTTTGAGTTTAGCCTTTGGCTTGTGAGAAGTTTATCTTCTTGTTTACTCTTATCCTTTTGGTGGACTTCCAAATGGTGGCAAGTTTTTCGTTTTTGTAACACCCTGTATTCCTCGTTAAATCCTCGGATGGTGTCAATCTGTATCCTGTCGTTTCTAACTTGGGTGGAGAGCATCTTTATCCCTTTATCCTTTTTAGTATTCTTCTATCCTATTTGAAAATTCGGTATCATATTGCCTGTCACAGGTACACTACTATTTGTAGAAGATCCCACTGCATCTATGCCGGTACCGAAGTAAAGGTCACACCACGTGTGAGTGAGTTACTTTAATATGTTTAGCTCCAATGAAGGACATGGGGACTTGAACCCGGGCGTCGTCCAACCAAGTCTAAATTTTCAGCCACTCAACCAATTAAAACTTTTGTTACATCGCCAATGTATTTAGCCGTGCTATGCACAGAGTATTATTGCAAAACTCACAGTCAGTACTCCTCTGAAGTTTGTTTGTGTTGAGTGTAGTAGAGATTTGATTTAGGCCAATTCTATTCACAACCCATTATTTACTCCATAAAACTCATTTTCTTCATACAACCCGCAATTAAAATTTCCTAAACAAAATTTACTCCAACAACCCACTAAATTCACCTAAACTACCTATAATACCCTTCAAGTTGAAAATTGAATTTCTGCTTCGTAGCGATTTCGGTATGTAAATGTCGAAATACATCATATTTTTCGACAAGCTAAAGT
>JAXBDA010005472.1:0-24331 GCA_036023075.1 Gaultheria prostrata
GGGTCTATAAATAGGTGTCTAGAGTCTTCATTATGTAGCTTTTGATTATTAAGAATATTGAAGTATATTGATTGAGACATAGTTTCTCTCTCTACCCTTAGGGGTTTATCCCCTTGATTGGGATTTTACTCATCTCTTTTGAATCTTGATTTCCCCTTGATATTGGTTGCATCACAATACACCTATTTTTGATAAAGTGCAAAAGTTTCGGTTGTATAAGATTAGTGATGCATGTAGTGGGTATACATTTTTTTTATTTGTTTTGCATGTAGTAGGTATATATAGTTTGAGATGTGTATTTGGAAGTTCCTTTTGGATAATAGTTAAACTTTGCATTCTTTCGAATTCGCCACTGGGTTCAAAGCCATTTTTCAGTGGGTTCAAAGCCATTTACAATCATTCCATTGGGTATAAACTTATGGGATAGTCTAAGCATTTTGGTCCCATGGGGTCATCTGACCCCTGTACTCCCTTGATGGTGTCGCCACTGATTGTACCTGGGTATTCAAAACATTGTTGCTTGGAAATTACTTGTGTAAAGAAAATGTGTCTGTTTGTGGTCATCCTGTTAGCTTGGTATTGTTTCTGTTTGATTCCAGGACTTATATGTGCTGTCTTCACAATAGTGATAACCAAAAATGATTGAGCAGAGTATATGCCTTCCAAACCCTGTCTCTCATGCTATAAAGTGCTGTCAACCACAATTCCTTCACGAATTATTCCTTTACCAGGAACTTATATGCATCTTATAACCTAATAGACGAATTTTAAGGCAGTAGATTGCTTTTAAGCTATCATTGTTCTGTGTTTGGCTGTATAACTTGTTCCGTTGTCTAATTTAGGATCCGCATATAACCATTACATTTGTGTTGTTTGTGCAGAGTTTGTTTGTTACCCTAATGTGGTGAAAGGATTTTTTTTTTTTTTTTTTGAGAAAGTCCACACTTCTTCTGGTGTGACGAAAATAACCATGGTTGCGCTATTGGAGGATAAGTCTGCTTCCATTTAGATATCCAATTAGACATCACCTTCACTCTACTTATATCAGTTCTGATTGAAAAGTGCATATGTCCAATGTACTCCGGCTGGTGCATGGCGTTGATATCTGGATGGCTGAGTCTGCATTGCTCATGGACTGAGTCAATACTGTACAGCTCAATTGAAAACTTTGCCTTGTCCTTCCTGGGTATTGCAGAACCATCCCATTGTTTTTCCCCGAGAAGTAATGCCAAGCAAATGTGCATGATGAGTCTGCAATCTGCATTGCTCATGGACTTGGGCAACACTGTACAGCTCAATTGAAAACTTTGCCTTGTTCTTGTGTAATGCATAGCCATCCCATTGTTTTCCCTAAGAAGTAATGCAAAGCAGATGTTCAAGCCTGGTGTTCTCGTAGCTGCATTTCACATAATGAATATTTATAATTGCTATGATCAAGTCTGGTGGGTTTGCCTTGGCATGGCTTGAAAGGGCTTTGGCGGCTCAATGGGCTTTCTAAACCTTGTAATTTTGCTCGAATTATAATGTCCACGCGGGCATAGGATGGTTTAACCATTATACTGTCACCTTTGGGATATGGGCCAGAGCCTGATAGCCTGATATTTGTGTTAACTTGTTTTAGAACTACTGATTAGTATCTCAGTTGTGGTCTACAAGCGATTAAGTTGAATTCGTGTGAGTGCTTGTTGGGGCCGTTTCTGCAGTATTTCTCTCTCATTGAAAATTCCTTCTGTTTCACTGTTATTTAAGTAGCAGAAATCCCCTTAGGTATGGGAAGACTAAAGAAGATGCATCATTTTTCTCTCTGACAGAATTGGTCAAGAGGCTCTAATGGAAGAGAATTTGGCTGATGATGACATAGAGACTGAATTGGCTCCCATAACTGTGCAGTTGGCACATGTTCAGCAGGTTTAATGCTGACAGTTGACACACTATCTCCCTTCTTTCAGCAACTTTCATTTGTCATTTTATCTAAGTTGGCTTTTGTCATCAGCTCTTGGGACACACACAAGAAGCCATTGAAGCTTTCATGGATATCATAAGGAGAAATATGGCAGATGAATCGTCACTAGCGGTAGCAACCAACAATCTTGTATCGTTGAAGGGTCCAAAAGATGTCTCAGATAGCCTCAGGAAACTTGATCGATTGATAGAGAAGGGCAGCGGGCCCCAGAGTTTCCAGCTTGCTCGTGGACTGGACTTAAAGCTTTCTCCAAAACAGAAAGAAGCAATATATACCAATCGTGTGCTTCTGCTACTTCATTCTAATAAGCTGGATCAGGTCTTAAAGTTCTCTTTCTCAACCGCCCCCCCCCCCCCCTCGATCTTTTGAAGTCTTATTTGCATTCATGATGGTCGCAGCTGATTTAGGTTAAACTTTCAGATTTTCTCTGCGTTGTTTACTTAGCATCTGATATCGGGGGTTTTCTTATTGGATTTTCTGTTTTTGCTACATTTTAACAGAGTAAAGGGAAACAAGAAGAATAATGATGAAAAATTGGGGCCAACTGTGAACTTGTTCTATGCATTCTGAATCAGAACAACACCTGTGTTTTCTCTTCAAGGGTCTGGAGTAACATGTTGCATAAATGCATGGTTTATATAAGAGGCCTTCCACTTGAAATTTTGAGTTGAATTGGGCTGTTCATTTCCGCGGGCTTGAGTCTTATAAAACTGATCCGTACAAAATTGTTTTTGCTGCTTCCCTACACAATATTTGGCTGGAAAGTAATGCTAGTGTTTTTGGAAGGGCTTTATTGTATAATGGGGTGCCA
Source organism: Gaultheria prostrata (assembly GCA_036023075.1). Lineage (NCBI taxonomy): Eukaryota > Viridiplantae > Streptophyta > Magnoliopsida > Ericales > Ericaceae > Gaultheria > Gaultheria prostrata. The sequence continues at coordinate 2,775 of JAXBDA010005472.1, forward strand.
TAGCTGTTGCGGAAACCAATAGCAGAGCTAGCATGAGCTCCTGGAAATCTATTTCTAACTCTTTGGAGAATAGAAGTCTGTGTGGGCTGTGGAATATCTCCCTTGGCACTCTGGAGAGGACATAGGAGAGGATGACTAAGTACGGGTTATATATTGTGTTATACTTTTCTGTAAGTTTTGGAATGGTGGTGTAGTTTCTGTTCTTTTAGTGTTTAGTTGTTTGTAACCGGACATGGGAAATGGCCTGGGGGTTCCTTGTTCTGTATCTGGTGTTTTGTATTGGCATTAACTCCAATTTCCTCTCACTATTTGGATTCTTTTATTCTTCTATTAGTGATAGACACAAAACCTACAGTTTACATGCATAAATTGGTCATGGGGTGTGTGTGTGTGTGTGTTATGATATGTGAATATGACGGTTCTATTTGTATTGTTGCTATGTGCAGGCTCGAGAACTTGTAGCTGTGCTGCCAGACATGTTTCCAGATAGTGTGACACCAATACTGCTTCAAGCCGCAGTCTTTGTGAGAGAAAACAAGGCCGGTAGAGCAGAAGAAATACTGGGTCAATTTGCGGATAAGTTCCCGAACAAGTCAAAGGTGGTTTTCCTTGCGAGGGCGCAAGTTGCCGCTTCGGCGGGCCACCCTCAAGTTGCCGCCGAGTCCCTATCAAAGATACCCGAAATTCAACACCTGCCCGCCACAGTTGCCACCCTCGTGGCTCTCAGGGAGCGTGCCGGAGACATCGACGGAGCTGTTTCTGTTTTCGATTCGGCAATCAAGTGGTGGCCGAACGCCATGTCGTCAGAAGACAACAAGCGCCATGTCATCATGCAAGAGGCTGCGGCTTTTAAGCTCAAGCACGGCAGAAAGGAGGAGGCAGCCAAATTGTACGAGGAGCTCATCAAAAGCCACGGAAGTGTCGAGGCTTTGGTCGGGCTTATTAAGACGGCTGCTCATTCAGATATCGATAAGGCCGAAGCATATGAGAAGAAACTGAAGCCGCTGCCCGGTTTGAAATCAGTTGATGTTGATGGTTTGGAGAAGACTTCTGGTGCAAAGCATGTCGAAAACGGGGCTCATGTGGATACAGCTGAACCATTTGAAAGTAAGAGTAAGGAGAGGGCGAAAAAGAAGAGGAAGAGGAAGCCGAAGTATCCGAAAGGGTTTGACCCTGCTAATCCGGGTCCTCCACCGGATCCTGAGCGGTGGCTACCTAAGAGGGAGAGGTCTACTTTCAGGCCGAAGAGGAAGGATAAGAGGACAGCCCAGGTGAGAGGGTCTCAGGGCGCGGTGGCCAAAGAGGCTACCACTGCCAATGCGAAATCAAACCAAGCAACTAACAACAAAGCATCGTCATCGAACCAAGCGACTAACACCAAAGCAACGTCACAAAATGCAGCTGCAGAGCAGCCCAAGGCTTCTTCTAAGTCATCTAGAAAGAAGTCCAGGAATTAGAGGGAAAGAAAAACAAATTTAGTTGGAAATTAGTAGGAGAGAGACTGTAAAAAACTATTTTTGCTGGTGATGTTTTTGTTGTAATTAAAACTACACAACAGACAACCACCATCCCACATGGTTAACTGTGCCTAGGTGGGGTCCTTTTCTGGCTTTCTACATTTGTTGGCATTGGTAGTGTGAATTGTGTTGAATAGAAGGCTAAATTTGTACAAGATCAATTCTATGTAGTCAATGAACTTCTGCATGGGTTAAGGGTAAAACACTCTTTAAAAATTGGAGTACGGTATCCCTATTTGCTTTGCCTAATTGTTCGGATCAAGGGTCCTACACATGGTGCATAGCACTGTGTGATGCGGGGATCTAATTGTTCATTTTAAAAATGCACGTTTCGGATTTATATGAGACTCGGATTAAATTTAAGCTGTACATTTTCGCAATGGACGGCTGGATGTCCCGCACCACACGGTGCAGTTGTTCTTATAGAGAGAGGAATGTTTAGAGAGAGAGAGAGATTACATTTACTACTGTTGGTTGAAAAGATTAAGAATGAAGCTTTTGGATGATGGGGAAAGGGAAGGCGCCAGAATAGAGGGGTAGCTAATTGTCTCTCTGATCAAGGCGGAAAGCCAGCTACTTCTTCAAGGGTTTTATCATAGACTCAAAGGTATGTATTGTTGTTTAACGCGTTATTAGTTTCTACTATCTCATAGTAAAACGAGTCGGTCCGAGTTTTAAAGTGCTCGAGCTAAGCGCTTTTAAAATTAGATAACAAAAGCCTTAAACCTATTTTATTAGCCTATTGTACAGTACACACTTTTAAAATCAAATAACTCATAATCATCATTCAATTTGAAGAATTTCTAAGATTTTCTCTGCACACAAACCATGTCCATGCCAGTGTCATGGCCTTCTATGCTTCCATAATTCCGTTGCCATACCAATTCCTAGAGGTTAAATGAAATTACAATTGTGTAAAATTGAATTGCCAAGTATTGGCTTTCACTGAACTCTCATCACTCTTTAAAATAGCTTGGCTCCCTGTACAATTTTTTTTTATCTAACGAAAGTTCAACACAGAACAAAGAAAAGAGTAAGATGAGCAGCTAAGGTACCAGGGCTATCAGCCGCGAGGGCAATCATCACATCGACAGGAGGATCAACAGCGTAGACCATGGAGTCATCTTGTTAAAATGGCATCCCAAACGGTGATTTGGTGGGCCTTGGATTACAAATCCGGGTGAGACCCAAATCCGGTCCTAATGACGTCGCCAAACAGGGCGTTATGTTAGCTAGGGGCGAAGCTACATAGGGGCCGGAGTACGTTTTGCATATTTTTTTTCAAAGATATTCTTAAAAAAATAATACAATTTCGAAAATAATTACTAAAAAGTAAGAACAATTTTCATTTCAACAACACTAAAATATGGGAATGATACCGTATGATAATGATACTTCATTCGTCTGAGTGATATCATAACAAAAAAACTCGAGATTAATTTTTTAATTTATCAAAATCATCCCATTAAAACTCGAATGATTGAATTTTAGTCTTTCAAAAAACATTGTACGAAAATTTCTTTCATAATCCGCCCTCCTCCAACTTGGATTTCTGGTTCCGCCATTGATGTTGGCCAAGAGATTTGCTACCAAAGGCAGATCAAAGAAGGGGCTGACCTGGACTACAGCCCAGATGGGTTTGAAAAACGAGAATTTTTTATTTTATTTTTTATGTAAAATTATAATTCTATAAATTTTAGCCTATCTCATTTTCTTTTGTGTAGCCCAATCCATTCTAAATGAACACCCACCTAAAAACACAATGAACACATGCTCAAAAAATTATCCACAAATCAATCTCTTTTGAACAACTCAACATGTTGAAGTCAGCAAAGTTCTTTTTGCTTATGTCCATAAGAAAATTTTATGTTGTTAAATACGGAGCATTGATTGGCGTACTTAGATTTGTACTCATGTTGTTAAATGCAACATGTTGAAGTCAGCAAAGTTCTTTTTGCTTATGTCCATAAGAAAATTTTATGTTGTTAAATACGGAGCATTGATTGGCGTACTTAGATTTGTACTCATGTTGTTAAATGCAAAACACTTGATTAGCCTAGGGTAGATTGGTGTCCTGGATTCGCCCTTGTCTGCTGCGTACTTTGTTCCCCTCTCCCAAGTTATGGCCAATGAAGCTATAGCTCTTGTCAAGAAAATCTTTGCCTCAATCAGACCTCTCCACTTCTACACGTCAATTCTTGCATCAGGATGCTGAACAGACCTCTTTTCATCTTGAATCCTTCATAGAAGCCCGCCAGCCAATTGCCCTTCTTATCCCCAAAGACCCCACTGACTATGGCTTTTCCCGGATTGCCTTTCAAGCATTCATTTGTATTAACTTTCACAGATCCTGTCATTGGAGCTGATTAGTCTCATCTGGCAAGAAGAAGAAGCAGGAGACTACAGGAAAGGAATTTCTTGTGAATTCCCTAGTTTTGGCGTGGATGACTTATTTTTTACCGGATCGGTAAATTAATTGAGTTGCAAGTAAATTGATCTGAACACCCTGACCGTCGAACCGGGAAAAAAAAAAAAAAAGACAGTGGGATTTTATTATGTATGTGTGTACTGCTAAAGTTTGCCCACAGCAGATGGTGAGTGGGTTTGTAAGGCGGTGATTTGTTCCATAATTTTGTTGCTTAGTGCCATAGGAGGATGCACATGACCATGACCCTTTTTGACCGATCGGTAGATTAGTCAAGAGGTGCAAGTAAATTGGCATGAACACTCTGACCGTCGAATAAAAAACAAACAAAAAAAGACACTGGGATTTTATTATGTATGTGTGTGCTGCTAGTGTTCGTGTGAGGCTGTGATTTGTCAAGTAATTTTGTTGCTTAATGTCATAGGAGGATGCACATGACCGTGACCCGCTTGAAGTGCCACTTTTATTATAGAGATATATTACATTGGAACCAAAAAAAAAAGAGAGAGTGAATTAATTGAGAAATTTGAGTACACTCCATTTTAACAAGGAGAATACACTGTGCCATGTATTTGATCCTGTGTACATAATCAGTTGTCTATAAATAACCTTCCCTGCTTCCCCATATATACCCTTCATCTACACCAAAACTGAAACTTGCATCTGGAAAAAAGCCTTTACAGCTCAGCTCTTGGAATATGCAGGATCGTTTAGCCGCTTTTTTCAGAATCACTTCTCTAGAATACTTTTCAGAGTTTTTTGGAGGACTTTTGAGGAAAATACCGCATTTTTTATCCCAAAAAATAAGCACAAATGAAACCATGAGCATTTTTGTTTGAAAACTAGTTTCTGAAAAGTATGATAAAAGTTGATTCTGCAAAGCATGACCAAACACATCCGGCACGGAGTCATTCCTTGTAAAAACCCATCTTAGCTGACTTTGAAGCAATGGGTTTCATGCACTTTACAAGGGGAAGCCAATATGTATACTTCTACCTAGGAAAAAAGATTGAAACCCTATCTTTTTGTAGATGCCTGTAGATTCGGTCTCCGATCGAGTCCTAGGCTGCTGATTTGCTCCTGAGTTCTGTTACAAACACAACCTGGAAAAGGGTTTGCATAGAAATTTTCCTCCAGCTTTGTTGATTCTCCTGGCAATCTAAAGTATGGTGCACCAAGCCTATCTGAGTGCAGTCTCTTGACCTTTGATGAGAAATTTTCCCAAGAAATGGCACCCTCATCCAACTGATCAATCAATCTCACAAAATTCTCCCTGCAATTGGACAATTGTTCACATGTTGATGATCTACCTCTTGATTTAGAAAAGAAATGAAAAACAGTACATCCAAAAACAGTTCGCAAGAAACATTAGTGTTGTATCGGCTGTTTCTTAAGGAATATAGTCCCGCATTGTTTGGGGATGAAATGGGTGATCACTTAATATAATGTTAGGCCTCTACACTCATTGACAATTGGTTTTGAGTTGGATATAAAGTTTCCACATCGTATCAGAGTGGGGCCCATTCCACCTCACACTTTATACAAATTCACAATCTACCCCCACGATGACAAACTAGTAAAAAAGGCAGCTGCATAATGATAGACCCAAAAAGAGGCTACACGCGACAGACCTCAAATGCTGTTGTATGTGAGGGGGGATGTTAAGGACTATAGTCCCACATTGCTTGGGGATGGAAAGAGTGATGACTTAATATAATGTTGGGCCTTTGCACTCATTGCCAACCGGGTTTAAGTGGATATAAGGTTTCCACACTGCTATCTTAATTATGTGAATGTTTCTTGAGGTTTGAAGTACTTTGTTGGACATTCGGACACTTAAAAAAGGTATGAAATATGTGTCAGATAATTTAGTTGGACATCCACCTAGGAAGCATGGTACTTCGACATGCAACGATGTATGTGCCCTTGACATAACAGTTAGATGAATTCGACTCTTAAAGTGACTTAAACCTATTACTTTTACTATAGTCCATGAAATGTAGGCTGACAACGTCTTTGTTTTTTGTTTTGTACTTCTAGCACTAGTGAGAAAGAATTGACAGCTTGGGAGAACGCACCTGTCAGGGTTAATAGTCTTTCGAAACCCTTCAAACCTTCTGTGCCCTTGCACCACCTTCGCCATATTCCCATCGTACGTATAAACAAACACATCACTTTCCAATGCTACAATGTGATCCAAGGCAGCAAGACGATTCTGAAACTGCTTAAAAAACTCCAGCTCTTCTGTAGTTGCAAGAGTCGAATGGGAGAAAACATTTGGGAATTCAGAACGGAATGCGTTCATGCTGTTACCGCCATAAATTTCCCCAGCAACTACGTATATGGTGGTGGTTGAAGGGTACCCCATGGCCTTGAGGAACAAGGCTGCCTCCCTTGGGGACATGGGGCATCCCCCTTCGAGTCGCCTTGCTTTGCTGTCTATCTCTTTTTCTTTCCAATGCTTGACATTGTACCTCATAATACGAAGGTTCTCAGCCTCTGCTGCAGTTAGGTTGTGGCTGCAGCCAGTGAATGCCAGCATATCTTTCTCATATCTACAAGAAAACATTGAAGTTATTCCTCAGCCATAAACTATAACAAGGTCACTTCATTTTTAGTTGCTCAAGTATCGAGTATAGACACAGACATGGATACGCAACAGACATGCCAACGTAACATGTCTTATTTTCTACTGGGAAACGGACCTGACCTTATGAGATCTGTTGAAACTTGAAACTAAATTATAGGAACAACCCAACTGCCATATCAACGTGTGAAAACTAAATTTCTAAGACAATCTTTTTTTTTACAGTGTTATCCTTTTGTTACTAATCTTTTTTTTTTTTTTTACAGTGTTAGTCCTTTTGTTACATTTGCATGTTCATAATTGAGTTCTAAAGCAAGTTGTTGTAGATCTTGGACAAGGTCGTAAGTTTCTAAGCTCTTCTAGAATACGACAATGAAGGCGAAATTGCCAGATATTCTTCTATGCTGCATCATTATTAGAGATCGCTCTCTAGTCCGTGTTGAATGATATAGAGATCACGCTTTGAAAGATTTATGATATTACGGTAGTACTTATCAGTGTTTTGCATCATCTATCTATCCTCGTCTGTCAAAAATAACAGTACTTCATATCTGTGTCCATGTTGTGCCCATGTTTTGTATTTGTGCTCCAATCAACGAATGGGGACTAATAAATGCGTGTGCTGTTAAATAAAGTAAGTACCTTAAATGGAGGGCGACATACGGCTCACTATTATTCCTAAGCCTATCCACAAGTGTGCGCCCAAGCTCCTCGATCTCTTCTGTGTATCGTAGTGCCTTGTAATTGGCTCGACACCTGAGCTTTTGTATAGAACTCGCGAGGCCATTATTAGCAAGTCGTGAATCAGTATGCGTAAACTTGATCACCTTGTGCTTTTTCAACAACTGAACCATCTCTCCTCTGTAGTAACTAGCCTGCATATTAAGAAGCATACTAAGACAAAGTTGCATTTAACAAAAATCATGCCCAAGGCAAATGCTATATACAAAAAGCAAGATTTAGGAAAAAACTTAATGCGGGTGTAAGACTCATTTGTTCGGTGTACCTTAGACCAGGAGATGGGGGCCTTGAAAGCGGGCTTGATTGCAGCATGGCTTGGCGGCAAGGATTCAACAATGTCAATATCATCTTTCAAAACTTCAATGAAGTGCCTCCAATCGAAAATGTCCTTAAAATCACTGCATAAAAGAACTGGAACTTATTGAAATGTCTTGAGTAATATTTTCTTTTTCATGAAAAGAAGAAACCAGTATTATTGCTTAGGAAGGGCAGGTGAAAGTAAGTACCTTGGATCTGTCCAAAAGGACTCATGATCAAGAGAGGGAAGAACCAAAGTGGCATTCATGATCTTTGCCACAGCAACCATATCACATATCTGAAAATGAATCAAAATCTAGGTTTTAAATTATGGTTTTGTGATGCATAATGGTAACGGTTTGAGTGTAAAGGTTTCAGTAGTATCGAATGTTACGTAACAGGAATCAGGTGTAGCGGTCGTGAATTTTTAAAAATCATTTTTTGACAAAAAAAAATAAATTTAAATTGCTTAAATAACCTGTAACGGTTGAGTATCGGCCGTAACGGTTCTGAACCGGTAATGGGAACCCACCGATAAGCCTGCGATTTTTCCCTCTCACCAGTATACCGGGGTGTAACGGTATCAGAGAGGCTAAAACCGTTATATAACGGCTAATACATTACCTAATGGCTGGTATTTAAAACCATGATCAAAATAAGCAGTTTGCCAAAGAGACAACTTTGTAATGTGATGCCATACAAAAAATACTGTTGTACAAAATGAAACAACAACAATTCCGTAGATCCAAAGAGTAAAAAAGAGGATTCCTCCATTCTTTCTCTCAGTCAAAACCTTGCACGAGACTTTCATCTCACACGGCTCCTAAATTCCGAAGTGATAAAACAAAGAACTCATTTTCTTTCTTTTTTCGATTTTGATTACCTTCCTCAAGTATGTATAAGACGGAAAAACCATTCGACTTCTAAACGGGATTAGGAATCCTCAACTTTTCGAGGAATCCTTCATCAGTGGTTGTGAATGAATATTTTTTAATCTTTATGACCTTGGTTCAATAGGAGCAAGTCGGAACTATTCAGAAGTAGAACCATAACATGTTTTTGATGGCGGAAATTTAAAAAAAAAAAAATGTTAGCTGAAGCTTACCCCTGTTCTCATTTGATTCAATCCACCATTGGCATGAACTAAAATGTACCCATTTGTTGCAGAACTTGCCCCTGAAAGGCAGAGTTTTAAAATGTGAATTAGTCGAACAACAATTGATTACTAGCTCTTAATTGCAAGGAAAACAAGGGGAAATGGCAGTAGTGGAACCATACTTATTTGACTCCTCGGACGAGCAATGCATTGGTACAGACTATCGCTGTTTGGTTTCATCCATATTTCCGGTGTCTGCAACCAAAACAAACAAAAGGTAAATATAGTTGCCATAAATTAACAGACTAACTAACAAGAGACAGAATTACAAGAACTCTCACGCCGTGCATTATGCGATGCAAAACGAGACCACTACCAGTGGAGGAAGCAGGATTCATAATGCAGGGACCGAATCACATGTATTCATAAATTAACAACAAAATATCATCCTCATATACTTATATAGCAATTTTGAGGGACCTTCCTTCTTAATTTGTACAAACAAAACTTAAAATATAGTACTAATGATGAGATAAGTGAAAGGTGTAAGGGGAACCGGGCCCCCACATGCACCCCTTGTCCGCCCCTGCCCACCACTATTGTCTTATTTGACAATTGGAACCGCGAATTTGGAACTATTGATATAAGTTTTTTGTCCTTGCCAAAACTCTAAGTTGACATGGGTCGAATCGTATTCAAGAAGAAGAGGAAATAAAAGGTCAGATCGTCTAGCCCTTGGTTACGCTTGGGACAAAAGTGCCAATATCCGATCAACCTGACTTTTTCATAGACGATACACATCAGAATTCCCAAAATAAATGGTTGGCATAGTCAAATGAACCATGATGAGTTAGCACTATTTCACATCACCTGTAAAACCGTGAGATGAAAGGATTTTTACTCACACCGTTGGCCTGGGTTGTTTTACCATGACAAATAAGATATCACAACCCAAGACACACGGGCGTTCTATTTTTAATCTTATCAATTAGACCTTATACTTTTCTCTCTCTTTGAATTTATTTTTTTCTATCACCAAGTGTCCGGGCCAGCTTCACGTACCTAAACTAATCCTGAGAGACCAATACCATCGTCCACTAACGGAGCCCCATTTAAAGCCAGAGCAAAACTCTATATGGACCGACTCCAAAAGAGTTGATAGCACCTATCTCTCTTTGGATGTAGCATCTCTATCCTGATTTAATTTTTTGACAATATAATGCGTGTGATTCCCATGATATTTTCTGGGGGCAGTTTAGTCTTTCTCACATCTACACTCTTAGCACAAGAAAGAAAAATAATCCTAATAAGAGTAACTATAATTTCAAGTCGTGACTTCATTCCGTACGAAATATTTAGAAGACGGCAGTGGGACTACATCGCGACAAAAATGGAATCACTAGGTTCAATTTGATGACAGTATTAAAATTAGGGGATCCCAACCAAAACTCATTAAAATTATGAGGACCAATACAGTGATTTCCCAATAGGAAAAAGACGCAACACAGCTTCAAGGGTTGTAGATTGTTCTTCACACAATTTGATTAGGTTTCAAGTTTTGAAGCAGACCATAATAAAGTACTGTAATTTCTTATGAATGATATAGTCTCGGTGTTGATGACCTATCTTTAACAAGTGAGGAGATTAGTCGAGATACGCGAAAGCAGATACGGACACCCCGATCATCGGAACAGGAAATATTTGGCAGCATATGTATATTCATTAGCAGCCCATGAGCAATGTGTTAACAGCTGGAAGGAGTAATTAATTGACAACTCCAAGTGTGAATTCTTGTTCCAGTAATCAAATGGGAATTAATAAAAATGACTCAGTCACTAATAACCAAAGGGTTGAATGGAGAAAACGCGAACTCAAATTCCACAGGCATATTGGGTGTGAAAGTCAGAGTCAAGGTGATGGGTTTTTATCAGGAAAAGAAAACAATATTATACAGCTTGAAATGATTGAAGATTTGTTTTTTAAAATATGATTTCTTTTACTTGACTTTGAATTCTGAAATAAAATTGAACGAATCAATACTATACTTTAAATACAAGTTAATTTTTGACATAATATTTTAAAATACTACTTGCAATAACGTAAACGTCTCGATCATATGTGCAAAATTCGATCAGTTCAAAAAAAAAAAAATATGTGCAAAATTTGATATGGTGTTACACACTGAATCCAATCTGTACCCATATTACTCATAATCTGAATTGGACCAAGTTAATTTTTGTTTTTGTTTTTATAAACAATAAAAATGATTCTATTTTTAATTTTTTAGAAACAAAAAATAGAAAACAAAAACGTTACCAAACGGCCCTAATTAATCCAACGTGCTTGACTCGCAAACTGAAAACAATGCACATTTTTGCAGCCTTGTGGGTCCCACAAAAAAAAAATCCAAATCCAACAGAATTACATAAGTTCAAGCAGAGAAACAATAATGTAATTAGGTAATCTGAGATATCGAATAGAATTAAGACCAGAATTTTAATGACCAATTGGAGCTGCTAAAAAACATTTCAAAGCTAAATTTTAGCCCCACACACTAAAATAATGATTATAATAACTAGAGAAACGTTCGCATTCGTCGTCTTCTATTTAATAACACATTTCTATTTTCCTCTCTCGTGATTAGACCACGAACGCAATCGGGAATCGACTTTTTATAAAAGAAAATCAAATAAATATACACGTAACGTGCAATATCCAATAATCCAAATTGCTAAAATTTAATATTTTTGGTAACTGTCATCACATGCCAGATTTAAGTAATTGAATGGGTAAAACAGCCACAAGTTGGTATGAGGGGCAATCTGGTCGATAGAGAATTAACATCCACGAAATCTCTAATGCTCTGTTTGGTTGATGAGTAAATGGAAGAATGTAACAATGATTTCTGTTTCACCTACCACCACTACAATATTACACTTATTAATGAGACAAAAAAAGAATTTAAACCTCCCACTTAACATTTTCTTATATTTTCTATCAAATCATTTTAATTGTTTAAGCACCAAAGATGTCCCGCGCACACCTCGACTAGTTCTTTAGGACTCAATAAGATTGACCAGTTTTTTGATAACTTAGGGCATCCCGGCCAATTTCCACACATATCTACTAATTTTGGAGGCTCGATAAGCTTGGCCACCTACATGTCACTTGAAACCCCTCTTAAAAAAACTTCCCTTTCCTTTGTTCTCTTCTACTCCTACTTCCCTTTTAAAAAATAACCAGTGATATCCGTAACGCTCTATCACAGCTGTCCATCTCAGTAATCAATGGTGCGGTTTTAAACTTTAAAATCCAAACAGTCCAAAATATTTTCGAACGATCAGAATGTGCACCGGGTGGTACCCACCACTAGAGAATCGCAACAAATTGAAACCTCGTATTAAGGAGTACTTTTTTTGGTCATTTGATGGGAAAATGGCTGTTGGTAGGTCGGTGGGAAAATAGGAGTTTACATTTTGGAATCCTCTGTTTTTTCAATGAGGAATTCGACTTTCAGCTACTTACCACAATAGAATTTCATCTAAATTCAAAAATCTATTTTAAGGGTGAGTTTCCCACTTGAGCTGATTTTATCAAAAGTTGATTTTATCAACTCTTGATTTTATCAATTGGGAAAAAAATCTAATAAAATCTCAGATTTTTGTACTAAAACTCTAAGATTTTATCAAATTTTTTTCCCCACTTGATAAAATCAAGAGTTGATTTTATCAAAACTTGATAAAATCAAGAGTTGATTTTATCAAGTTTTGATAAAATCTGATTTTATCAAGTGGAAAACTCACCCTAATTCAATTGCCTCTGTTTTCTCAGAAATCAAACAAAGAAAAACCAATCGAAAGTTCAAAAAATAAAAAATAAAAACACTTACAGGATATTTCTCCATTATAATATTTTTGTTGAGAAAAGAAAGAATGTACTAACAGAAATTCAAATTTTCATCAACTACCCAATCCAGAATTTTATCGATATTAATCCTCCAACTCCATTTTCCCATTTTTAAATTAAAAGTCCCTTTTTTAATTTCAAATCTTATTTCTCAGAAGGAAAAACCACTGGAAAATTCATTTCAAAATCACTTACTGAGTATTTGTCCAGCATTTTTTTTTATGATTAAAGAAAGAATGTACTAGTAATTCTTTTTCAAAAAATTCAACGACTACCCATTACAGAATTTCATCTAAACTAAACCTCCTACTCCTTCTTCCAGTTATTAAATCCAAAAAAAAATCCCTTTTAACTCAATTTCCTCTGTTTTTTCAGAAACTAAACTAGGAAAAAAAAAATGCAAATCATTTAAAAAAACACAGTTTGTATTCCTCCACCATTTTTCTAATGAGAAAAGAAAGAACGTACTAACAAAAATTCCAAATTTCATAACCTACCCACTAAAAATTTTCATCTAAACTTCGTCCTACTCCTTTTTCTGGTTGTCTATCAAAATACCCGGAAAAAATGAGAAATTCCAAATTTCATAAACTACCCACTAAAAATTTTCATCTAAATTTCGTCAATACTCCTTCTTCCGGTTGCTTAATCAAAACAACCGGAAAAAGGAGACACCAAACCAAGAAAAACCAATGCGAAATTCGTTAAAAAAAGAAAAAATCAGCATAAATTTCAATTGAAGGAGGAACAATATACCGGGTATTTCTCGAGCAAACGCTTGGGCATGGCAGAACCACCACCAGACGATCCATCTAATTCAGAAACAGCCTTCTGAGCCATCACCCAATCATCCTTGATCGTCTGAAGAATCAACAACCCATTATTACTACTCTCTCTCCTCTTCCCACTTTCTCTCTCTACATTATTACTATTACACCCCACCGTGAAGAACAACGTAACTTTTATGAATACCGAAACCACCACCATCACAATCATCGCGCACAAAACCGCCCTACCGGAAACCAGACACTGCGCCACCGCGCACTGCCCCCGTTTCCGCAGGATTCGGATCATTTGGTGGTGGTGCTGGTTGTACATGCCGCCGGTGGTTGTATCGAATTCGTCGTGCTCGTCGACGACCCCGTTTAGAATGTAGTAGTCTACGGCGCCCTTCTCGGCGTCCGCGCAATCGGGTATGCGGCGGCGGTGGGGGGTGGGACCGCGGGGGCTCGGGATGGTGGTGGCGGCGGCGCCGCTTGACATCGACGGTTGGCGGTTTTTTGTTTTTTTGTAACGGAGAACCGCTGCTTTTTTGTGTGTGCAATTGAGGGGCGTTACCGTCTTTTTCTGTTTTGTTTTATTGGATTTGTTTCTCTCTCCTCTCTCCTCTCTCCTCTCTCTCTCTCTCTCTCTCTCTCTCTCTCTAGATTAGTGTAATGTTTTGTGTGAAAGGTGTTTGGTGTGCGAAATAAAAGGCGAGGAGAGAGGGTAACCTGCCGTTGCGGGTGTGAACTCTCCTGGGTTCTGTGTGTTTGGGCTTTTATACACATAGCCTTCTCCCTCCTCTCTCTAGAATTTGGGGATAGGAAGAGAGAGAAAGTCGTGTGCAGTATTTTTGGGCTTATGGAGTTTTTTTTTTTTCACGCACAGTCAAGGTAGGGTGGACTTTGACTGTGCGATATACTTGGACTCCCTTGAAGTATTCATTTGATGACAATAAACTCCTTTTGTGACCAAAACATGTTAGGATTTTCGACGGAACTTGTCATGTTAGCAAAACATGACATGATCATGAATAATGTTTTATGAGGAAACTACTCTTTCCTTTTCATCGAAGTAATTTTTCTAAAATTAGAAAAGTCAATCACGAGATAGGATATGATTAGGGTTGGATTAGCTTCTGTTCGAGTGTGGTGACTGAATTTGGTTTTCGATGTGGTGATTTTGGGAGAGAAGAACTCATTTACTGATGTGGTGCAAACACCAGGTTTGCAGCCATCGAATGAGAACGTGACATATAACATAAATTTTAAAATTCCTCACCTTCCCTGTTTACGCCTCCCACATTTGATTACTCCCCATTTTGTCTTCCCCAAACCTTTCTATCAGCTTCCTCTTCCTCTCTCAACGACCCACCACTGACCACAGCCATCTGCTGGCAGTCATTACATTCTCTCGAGCCAGTTTGGAGTCGTGAATTCGGCGGTGGAGATTTTCTCGATCGCTTTTTGTTTCGATTCTGTGAGGAGGTGGTTGCAGAGGGTTTGGTCGAGTTTTTCGAGCTCTTCGATGTGGAGGTTGGAAAGGTTAAAGGAGTTAGGTAGAGGAAGTGGGGTGGGGGGAGAGGAAGGCAGCAAGGGCTTCTTCCAATAGGGGACGAAAGGCGAGTTCGAGGTTAGATTCGAGTGATTGGCTGCCATGAGCTTGCAGCATTATGCGGTGGCGATGGCGTGGAGCTCATCGCAGTCTTCTTTGTTGTAACCACCTCGAATCAGCAAACAAGGGCTCTGTTTGGGTTCCTTTTTCTCCATTTTTTGGTGCTATATTGGTGCCTTTTTCCAGCTGTTGCTGTGTGGTGTTATCTTCCAACCAAAACAACTTTGAATCAACACATTCAACTGGAAAAAAGCATACAAAAGACGTCTCCTTTTCCTTGCATGTCACTCCTTGAATGAAGCATCTGGACTCCTTAGGCACAAGCGGCAACAAAGGATGAAAACATAATAGAGAAACAGAGCACCAATAGAGCTCCCAAAAAATGGAGAAAAAGGGTCCCAAACAAAGCCCTTGTTTGCAGAAACGAGATGACCCAAAAAAAGACCAAAACTATGCCGTTTTGCTGCACAACAGCTTATGCGCAGCAACCACCCAGTGTCCCATTTTTGTTTGTTAAAGGTGAGAGAGAGGTTTGGGGAAGAGAGAAAGGGGAGTAATCAGATGTGGGAGGCGTAAATGGGGGAGGTGAAGAATTCAAAATTTGAGTGACGTTGCACGTTCACATTCGATGACTACAACATAAAGAAGTTATGAGTGAAAGCCTAACGGTTATCTCCTGGTTCTCCCACAAGCGTGATCAGGGTTTGAGCCTCGACAGAGGCGTTTGAGGGTTAGGGCTATGGATAGCTTCTAGATCTCCTATGGACTAACTCACTAACTCCCCGCCAACCCCCCTTGATATATATCGAATGGCAAAAAAAAAAAAAATTATAATAATAAAAGTAAAATTAGGTGAAGGATAACATAGTGGGCTAATGATTGACAAGGAATAGAGTAAATTGTGGTTTTTCGATCAATCCGCCAACTGTGACATCTAGGATTTTTATAGTTTAAGGGTGTTAAGGCCTTAAGGGCATCCCAACAGTTTTAGTAAGCCAAAAATGTTAGTGAACAGTGCATATTTTTCATTTTATCTTTCCACATCTCCTTCAAAACTCCAGCAATCCTCTCTATTATCTTTCTTATTTTAATTAAATAATATATTAGTATATGATGTCTGAAATATATGTATATACAGGGCCGATCTAGTGTGGGATCCCTCAATGGCCTAAAGTGCGGACCTCCTATTTCCGGATCGAATTTTGATAATCCGAACCGCTCAATGTCGAAAACTACTTGGATCAAGCCCTTCACGGTGTATTTTTTTGGCAATTTCTCTTCGAAAAGTTTGGGCAAGGGTTGTAATTATTTCATGTTACTTTTAGGCAAATTTTGACACTGGTTGAAAAGTTTTTTCTTCAAGTGACGGAACTACCCCTGGATTTCCGTAGGGGATAAATCTAATTCAAGGAAATTTTACAGTTGAGGAGTCATTTTCAACTTTTACATTTAATAAATGCCTTCTTTTTCTATTTTTTCGTGAAATCCCAAAACAGTCATTTTCCGCAAGTAACAAAATTTTGGTAAATTAACACGATAAGAAACTAGGGCGGACCCATGTGGTGGCAAGCGGGGTCAAGCGAACCCGTTGGATTGAAATTTTCTACTACCGTGTATATATAATTTTGGACATTTTGGTAATTTTGCCTCATATTCTATACATTATTTTCTATATTTTGCTCCAAGTAACATGAAATAATTACCACCCTTGCCCAAATGATTCTTACGGATCACCTCTAATCTTTTAGTTTTATATTATATTGGATATACCGTAGAAACTTGACCCCTCTAATAATAAATCATGTGTCCGCCCCTGTAAGAAACCACAATCAAATCTACACATAACACAAGCGTACATTTTGTAATCATGAAGTTATCCTCCGTTTTGGCTATAATCATGCAGGATTATATTTTTGTCTAATAATTTCTTTTTTACTTGTTTTGCACCAATTTTTTGAATTATTATTTCGTCCCGACGAATGACATCTAAAAAGTAAAAAATTATTAACAAAATATTCAAAAAGTTCACTAAAAACAAGAATAACAAAACAACAGACAGACTTTTGGATTATTCTTATTTTTGTAAGTATGAGTCACAATTTTGATTTTTGTAGATTTCTCTTATCGAGATAAAAGCAATAATTTACAAAAAGTCAAAGCAAAACTAACTAAGAAATCCGAATTTTTAATAATAGCAGAAAAATACTCCTGCTTAATTATCAAGCCAAACACCCATAAGTGACATATATATGTTATCTTTCATTCTGGCTTTAATCATGCAGGATTGTAATTTTCCCTTTATTTAAATTTTTTTTCTTTATTTGTTTTGCACAATTTTTATGTGAATTTATTAATTAGTCCCGACGAAAGACATCTAACAAGTAGAAAGTTATTATCATAATCTTCAAAAAGTTCACTAAAAAAAAAAAAAAAAACAGACAGATTTTTGAATTATTATTATGTGTTTTGTATTATTCTTACTTTTATTACTAAATTTTTTGTAGTATGTGTTGTAATTTTTAATTTTTTAAATTCCTTTCATCAAGACAAAAATAATACTAATTTACAAGAAGTCAAAGCAAAACTAACCAACCAAACAATTCGAGCTGTAATGAAGGCAGAAAAATAATCCGGCCTAATTATTAAGCCAAAACACCCCACAGTGACGTATTGAATCTCTTTTGATTTTTCTAAGAGGATTCTCAAGTGACAATCATCATTTGATTATGTGAATATGGCATTGGGCACATCAATAGACATAATTAAATCTAAATGCATGTACGTATTTTTAGCAAATAAAAGGTATTCGTGAATCTAGGAAATTAGTGGATGCACCATTTATGGGAGCATTATTCAAAGAATTTAATTTTTCCTAGTCTTTTGCCAACCGAGTTGGGAATTGAGACCACAACAATTATTAAATCATGATTTTACAGTTGGAGTTTTTTTTTTGAAAATGTCATCATATCATAACGCCATCCAACACCGATTACATCGAAAGACAGGAATGAAACAAAAACTACTAACAATTTTAATGAGATCGGCAAAAGGCCAATAGGGTCACCGACTCACAAACACACCTGTCAAAACAGACCGATACCTAAGAGACATGATGATAAATCCTATCAAGTGCTATCAAGGGCTAGCGGTAGAGCATCCTTACTGTTGTAGTACAGTAAACAGTGAACACAAGTACTCCGTATATGGAAGTGAAATTAAAGTAATTTGGTCAAAAGAAAGGACAGAATTTTATGCCAGCTTGAACTTAAAAAATGTCGATGATTCAGTGACATCCGATTATTAGTAAATCATTTATTTGAGATTTTTTGTTTGATTTCCTCTTTTTCTTTTTTGTCCCGGGTCAGTTTGCGCGCATCTCAGACAAATCGGTATAGTCCCTTCTGCAGTGTTTTCGATTGCGTGTTGGGGTTAAGTAACCTCAAGAGTTACTAACAAAGAGAAACAAACTGAGACCTTAAGATGAAGCAAATCCAAAGTTTCCAGGCCAAGACTACGGGCCAACACCTCGGATTGTTTTATTTCCCTTAGCAAGTGATCATTGGTAGTATTTTGAGAAACTAATTTATAAATATTTAGACAGCACTAGAGATTCTTCAGAAAGTCTAGGTACCCAAAAATGGTATTTAGAATTTACCCAGAATGTGTGAATCAATGACCCAGATTTATTCCAAGGGAATCTGAGCCATTGATTATCAAATTCTGGATATATTTTCTGTGTATGTAGCAGTACCGGAGATTCTTTGATATATTCAACAAAAGCAAGTTTATTTTATTTTGATTTTAGATAGCATTATCGTTAACTATGAGATGGAGTATTACGTAATCATCTTGTGGATCGCACGGGGCAGATTGTCGTTGTCACATGATTTCAAAAGTTGGAAGGAGTTTGAGATGGATGTGCAATTGAATGTATTGCTTGTAGATGTGGCTTGTATCCCTTGCCTGTAAAAGGGCATGTTTTCAGTTCGAATTTATGAAGAAACATCGAACCTCTTTTGGCTGTTTAATTCATTAACTAATTTCTTTATTAATTTTCCGTTGATGTATATCGGATGACAAAAAAAAGAAAAAAGGATATATCGCTTATATAAACAAATTGCAAGTTATAGTTTAGTTGGTTTTTTGCTACATATCGGCCTAGTTTATGGAGCCACTAGACGATAGATGATCATGATCACAACCATACTCAGACTTCGTTTGTTTGACTGTAGAATATTTTCCGGTAAAATATTTTATTTGTTTTCTGGCGATTGGTTGTGCAAGCGAGAGGTAAATTGTTTTTTCATGGAAAATCTTTTTGCGGTAAAGGGCGGAAAATAGTTTACACCGTTGCCACAGCCCAATTGACGATTCCCTGGTGTTTCTTCGAGTCGTTTGTCTCCTCTCCAAAATTCAAATCAATTTCAACAAATATATCTAGAATCGGAGGGCTGTAATGAGTAGTGAGTCCCATCCGGCCGTCCATCTTGGCACCAACGGCTCAGATTTAATCCGAGCTCCAAATGATCCAAGCCGATCATTGTTTAAATTAAAATTCGAGTGTTCATTGTTGAGGTGGACGGCCGGATGGGCTCAATACATCCATGTAGTGAGCTCCTCACTACAGGGCCCCTTGTATATATTTCATTTGCTCTCTCTCTCTCTCTCTCTCTCTCTCTCTCTCTCTCTCTCTCTCTCTCTCTCTCACACACACACACACACACACACACGTATGAACATAGCTGTTAATTACCACCAAATTTTCCTGCGCGCGACCCACATTGACAGATCCTGCTCTGAGAGTTTCAGGGCCCTATGCAATTTATAACAATGGGGCCTCTACGAATTCATATATATATATTAGTTGTTCAGTAATTGTTTCAAAAATGCCATGTGCTGCAGTGGCAATTTGCTTTGAGTAACATCCGGATTCGATGGTCGCAAGTTCCATTTTACTGCTGGCCTGTTCAACATTTTTTTCTACAACTTCAAATTATATTAGTGTAAAAAATTGTACAAGTTTGAATTATATTTGCGTAAAAAATGAAGATTTGAACTCAAGAGCTAAAGGTAAGAAGGGAGATCTTACCACTTACCGCTGAGCTATTGAAGTCTAACATGCAAATGAATTGGCATACATAATAATTAATATATCGCACGATTTGGGAGACCTAAGTCCTATTATTGGGCCGAAACCTGGGTACCCTAAGTGACCGCCTTGTCGGCCTATACTGAGGCCGGCCCTGCACATCGATCCAAAAGACCTATGTAAATACCTTCTACAGTTTCCTTTCTTTCAAAGAATTGTTTACCGTTTTTGGGTTAATGGCAAAATAGAAAGTGCTCTGTCACCTGAGAGAGAGTTTACACGTCATTTTTGTGTATTCATTGGAAGGATAACTTGATTACTGTATTTATGAATGTTGGAGAAATGTTTTGTTGCCAAGAATATTTTACGATTGATTACCAATCAAACACCGTAAAATAGAAACAACAAATTTCCTTTTATTGAAATCATTTTACATAGAAAACATTTTACGTCAAAATTTTTTTTACATTGAAATAAACGGAGCCTCAAAAGCATAAGCATTTGCTCCTCGGTCGAGGCGTGTACTTTGTGTTGTACGGATATCCACTTAACAAATGCCACCTCGGTAATTATTCTCTTTGACATGGACGCGCCCTCATCTAATCCTTCCCTCCCCTTTCTTCTTCCTTAACTCTCTGAAGCCTCTCTGCCTTCCTTTTCTCGACCACTGGGGGAACCAAGATTTAAGTTTGGGGATGGCATTGCTCAATGCTAGTCTACTTGTACTGTTATATATTTTTTTATAAATATAAAGGTTAATTGCTTAGTCAGGTTTTGTTCTGAGCTTTATTTTTTATTAAAATAAAATAAAACTTTGATTCAATTCTCCAGTAGTCTTCAAATGAAACTCTTCAAGATATTTTTTCTATAATCCGCACAATTTATCTTTTAAAAATGCTATTTTCGCATCATTTGTGTGATAATTCAAGTTGTTTGGATGCTGGTAGGTGCTTAATCTATTAATGTAAAATAAGAATTTTATTTTTGAATCGGGGGTGGCATGTCACCAACTAGCTCCGCCCCTGCCACTGATCGACCACCAACCCAGCCGCCGACAATACTTCTCTCTCCAACCGCCGACGAAAAACTCAGCTCTCATATCTCCCTACTCTCCTCGTCGGTCCCTATCCTATATTAAACTTATATAAACAATTAAAGCCCTAAATTTGTAGGACATTGACATTTACACACCCTCGATCAGTGGAACTTCAAATTTCCACGACAACTCTAATAGACGAAGAACTTGATTTAGCCGATTGAAAGAAAGGGAGTGACGTGGGCCACCGATGGTGGGAGTTATGGAGAAAGGAATAGGGGAAGCTGGTAGGATGAGTGAAGTAGTAACAATCTAACCTGACTGACCATGCACCCCCTCTCGGTCCAAACACTTGGCCTTTGCTTGCGACCTAACGTTGTAATAATTAGCGTCGCCCCAAGCGTAGGGCTAGGTCGGTTGTAGCATAATAACTCGGAAGTCCGAGGTCGAATCCACAGGGAAGGGTCGGAGCTAGTGAGAGGTTTAC
>JAXBDA010005473.1:0-24325 GCA_036023075.1 Gaultheria prostrata
CTTGTGAGGTGTCCTTCAATTTTCATAAAAGGGTCAGCTGTTGTTTGTGTTTTCCAAGTAATCTACTATGTTGAGTGTTCTTTTAGTGTGTATGCGACAGATTGCCCCTCTTTCGCAATTTTGGTGCGATCTCTGTTGTGCTACATTAGTAGAGAATAAGATCTTTTTCAAACATTTGCGAAATTAAGGTAACCAAACTTTTGGGCTCAAGCAGTGAGTTTTTCTCGTGCATTCCCCATTTCCAGGGTAGATGACCTGCCTTGACGAGATTAGGGTGAGGACTGAGGATTGGTTGAGGTTTGCATAAGCTGATTTTCACAATGCCGGTTCATAGTGATTCAAGAGTCGGGTTTTCAAGGTTTTGAGTCGTGACAGAGTTATTGCTAGAAAGGGGTTGTTCGTACACATCGCTCCCACCGCTCAAAAAGTAGGCTTGCTGCAGGAGTGCGAAGACTCAAGTCAATGCTTTTTTGACAGCAATGCCTTTTTTGGGTAAGATGATGGAACATCTAGCTACAAAATAAAAAGTATAGTCGTTTAGTGCTTAGGAGATCAAATATCTTGTATGTAGCGGATATGAAATGAATTAGCTTGAAAGTTCGTTCTTGTAATGGGATCATTGAGATTGTAAAGTTAATCACTCATTCAAGTGGAGGGTTTGTATTTGTTATATTGATGCTTCATCCGTCCCTTTTTAAGTGTGTTGAATTCCAACTTATTTTCTCTCACATTGGCTTTTACAACTTTTGCATTTACTTTCCACTACTTACCCTTATCAATATAATAATACCCACTAACTTTTTAAAAATGAATCTACTTTTAAGGGCAAAATAGGAAATGTACCCACTAACTTTTCAAAACACATTTATTAAGGGACAGCCCAAAAATGGAAAGTTAAACACTATAAAAGGGACGGAGGGAGTATAAGAAAAGAAAAATACTCCTATGATTTTGCCAATTAAAGTGTGAATAGGTTTTGGAAGAAATTCATGGGTATGCAGGTGTATTTTTTGGAGACAGAATTCAAGGAATTGAGCCACTATTAGCTAAAAGAGGACTTGTATAGGTTAGGGGGACTTGAAGTTCAATGGACCGCTGCCTCTTGAATGGAATTGTGGGGGTCCTGGGGGACATATAATCTGCACCTAATTCATATAATTAGCGTGCGTGTGTATGAAAGCGTCCTTCGTGAACAACCGAATCTATTGTAAAATTCACGAGAGTGATGATTGAGAGCGCGGTGACAAAAAAAAAAAGGATTGAGAGTGCGAGGGCGGAGGGAGCTATGATTGAGAGCACGAGCAAGACCAATAAGTTCTGGACCGCAAGCCATTGTATTTTCAAGACGTTTGGGACTGCTATGTATTTGACAACGGACAATTGGGCTAGAGGCCACATTTAGGGGCTTAAATAGACTCTTAGCCCACTCTACTTATTTTAAATGAGCTCAATCTATTGGTTGGAAATGTTTTTGCCTTAGGTCCTCCTATGGACAAAATTGCCCTGGAAAATATGCGCACACCCCTCTCTCCGTAAACACCGATACAAGACTAATTTCTTTCCAATGACAAACAATATGGCGAAAAATGATATATAACGCACACCCCTCTGCTCTGTATATCGAATCTTCAATGCCACTGGAATAGCTCGAAGAATTTTGTACATTTACTTGAATATTGTTAGAATAATTAATCCACACAACCCATACACGTACAACGCACACCCGGTGGCTGGCCACCTCGCACCACTCCCTCGCACGAGAACTTGGCCGCACCTGACCCATTGAAACACGTAAGGATGTAGAACTATGCCTTTTCCGGCAAAGAGTTCGGACTCGGGACTCACCTCCGTTAACGAATTGACCATGGAAGCAAGGGCTTAGGAACCTAATGTGAGATTCATGTCACTGCTAATAGGAAAGGAATGAAATTGGTGGAGTATTGCTAAAAAATGGGATGTTTTCACTTGGGGAGTTATGTAGGAGAAACAATTCAGTCCTAGAAACTTATTTTGAAAAGGGACGACACTTTAGATGCTCACATTTTGGCCTCTGATTGTCTAGGAATTACCCTAGTTTAAAGGAATAATGAAAGAGTGACTCATATTTTCAACATTATAATTAGTTTTGTTCAAAAATTCGATTGAGATGATTTGAAAATATATCTATTTATTTGAAGTGTAGTGAATATTTAAGTGGACAACAAATATGAAACAGAGGGAATATTATAATTGTAACAAAAATTTAGAAAAGACAAAAAAAAAATGAAAAACTAAGAAGAAAAAGACATTAAGGAGAATAGTGCAACGTTTAGACTTTTTGGAATAAGATTTGATTTCTACAAAATATTTTTAGGGTAGTGATTTCCACATCTTTTTTTTTTTTCCCTTTTATAAGCACCTTATTTCTTTCTTTTTTTAATAAGATTAAAAATCTACAAAATATTTCTAGGCTAGTGATTTCCACATCTTTTTTTTTATTATTATGTTTATAAAATTCTTATTTTTTTTTTGTCTTGTGGAACTTTTAAAAACATATAACCATATCAAATGTTTGTAAATTAAAAAAATAATACGTGTGGCTGGCTCATTAGAAACCCTAGCAGCCAGCATATCATCCGATCGTTCTTTCCTACCACGCAAGAGGCAGCCATGGCAGAACAGATCCAGATCACGAACAGAAAACTCGTCGAAGTTCAACATCTCATCGGGTATCTTCTTCTCTTTCTCGCTCCTCTCTCTTCTTCTTCTTCTTCTTCAATCGCGAACCAGACCAGACCAGACGTGTCCGATTTTTTTCTGACGTACCGGCACCCGCACCCGTATCGTGTCGTGTCGACACGGGTACTTCACCTAGAATCGCGGATCCGTGTATCACAGGGCGTCAGTGGTGCCACGCTACGCCTGATGCCCCAACCTTTAGCTCACCTCTGCATATGTAGTGTAGTGTTAGATCAATTAAATACCAGTTTAACTCATCGGCACCTCCTAAATTGGAAGGTTTTTCATGAGTCCCTTTTTGATAGACATTGATAATATGTTGCTGATTACCCAAAAAGGGGGGAAAAAAAAGATAATGTATTGCCATTTCACAATGTTGTTGCAGAGAATAATTTGACTCTATATTCCATAAGTTTGCATCTGGCCAAAAAACTCATCACTTCTTCACTCGCCATCTTTTTTAGTTACACTGCAATAGTACCAAATCGTTTATAATCTTTTACGCTGCATTTTCTCACATGCTCTCTAGCCACAAAGCAAATGGGCAATGACGCATACATGAATTCTATTTCTTTGTATAATGTGGAAATGTACCATCACTAGTCAATACTCAATACAAATCTTCATGTGGCCATTTAGAGTACAACGAGTAAGCTGAAGAAACATGCTAGCGCTATGGAAGTTACGCGATATGGAAAGGCGCTAGGGTGCATAAGGCAACGCAGCAGAAGGAGAGGCAGATGATTAAGAACAGGGAGTCGGCGGCGAGGTTGAGGGAGCGAAAGCAGGTTAGGTTATGTGGTGTTTGGTTGAGGTGAATTTGATATGGAGTATTTTGTTGTGTTGGGGTAATTCTGTCTATTAGGCATAATTGTGTCTATTATGGTCGATTTTGTTGTCCTTGTTTGGGAAAAAAGTTGCTTAAAATGGGATTTTAGGCTGAAATCTTATGTTTGATATGAAGATATCTTGCTCTGGGAGCTCTTATCACACATCATGTTATGACGGAGTTTCTAATTTAGAATAAGAATATTAGTAGTAGATGGGTGGGAGCCCTTTTGATCAGTGTCACGGCTCTTGTCAAAAGACTCAGAATTATAACTCGTTAATTTGTTAAGTGCGCTTGATGAAATTATCAAAGTTTGTCTCAAGTGATGGAACGGATCCATCCACGTAATAAAATATCAACTGTGGTACAAGACTCATCCCAAATCTACAATTAAAGTTCTTCTTCGGTGTGAATGGAAGCAATCTGCGTATATAGTCATGCATGTTTACCTGATTAGATTACAAGTTTTTGAGCTGCTGTTTGGTGATATTATTTGATTCTGCTATGATTTTCGATTGCTGGAGTTTTATCCTTGTTTCTATAATTAAATAGGGCCCAAAAGAAGCATGCTGCTATAGCTTCATGGGAGAACACCAAGAAAGCGGCTATTGAAGCTAAACTAAAAAAAAACTAGATGTAATTGTCCCCCATTTTATACTACTCCGTAATGCATAACTACATGCATTTTTCAGAAATCATCCCAATTTTTTTATGAGCATATGAAGTATGCTTCTTTTGGCTTGTTAATAAATATTGTTTTTGATGTTTTTTCCCTTGAAACCCATGTTGTTATTAAGGACTGAAATGTACCCAAGCTCAAGAAATGAACTCTTTCAGGTTTCTAGTTAATTTATTAAGTTATGTGCTCGAAATTGGTTGTCCTTCTTATAAGCAGGAAGAACTAGAGAAGAAAAAGGCAGATTATGCAGAAAAAATGCAGAACAAGGTTGCTTTAATTCTTAAAGAAGCAGAAGAAAGGAGAGCAATGGTTGAAGCAAGAAAAGGGGAAGAAATGCTCAAGGCAAGGGAAATTGCTGCAAAGTATCGCGCAACTGGAACTGTTCCAAAGAAGCTTGGGTGCTTTGGCTGTTAGAAATGTTTGCCCTAATTCTGAATCCTCCCAAAAGAAGAGGACGGCTTTGGGTTCTCTCCTGCAAATTTCCTTCCTTGTTTATTTGTGTGTGTAATTTGTTTGTTGTATTTCATGTTGGTGTCCCTTTGATTGCATTGTGTATAGGAATATAATATCTATGATGATCAATGATCAAGCTTCATAGTAATAATGATACGAGCTGAAAAGTTCTGACGAGCCCGTTTGTGTTTCTATTTAGCATAAAAAAATATATTCGGTTGTATTTTATCCGTTTGTGCTTCTTTTTTGTAGAAAAAATATATCCGGTTGTATAATGATAATGAGAGCTTGTAACCTAGCGTGATTTGATTTGAGTCACAGCCTCACAGGAATCAACCTCCGCACAAAACACTTGGATGGAGGTTTCGAACTACTATTTTCTTCATAATTACTTGAACAAAAGTGACATGGATACTTAATTATGAACAAAATTGACATGGATACTTCAAGATACTCGCGTAGAGGTTAAATATCTCCACCTGGGTGTTGGATTGTATCTATATGTTGTTTCGATGTTGAGTCCCATTCGAGACAAGCAAAAGATGTTGCAAACATGACCAAATAACATGCCGATGCTAAGATAAATGCATCGGTAAACAAGAAAAGATCTTCTTTTTTTTTTTTGGTACTTAAAGATCTTCGTTCTGTATGTTGGATGTTGGTGCCAACTCCTTTGAAGTCCCACTCATTGTTTCACATTGAACCAAAGCTTATAACTAAAGCAACTAGAACCAAGAGGTACATTACATCAGAGAAACTTCTTGGTTTTGGTACGTTTAACCATTTATCCTCTCTATAGCATACTTTTCCTTTTTCTTTTTCAAGAACGTTTACATTACTTACAACATTCCCAAGTTTTACACAGAGTTGTTCAGAATACACGAGGTGGGTATAACTGTATAAGTTGGTCCAGACATTCTGACCGATGAACAAAAAAAAATTTGTTCAAGTTTTACATAATTTTTTATTTTGTTACTATCATGTCATTCTAAACAAAAAGAAAAAAAAATTAGCTCTAACGGTCGAGATATCCGGACCAACTTATATGCACCTCGATTATTCTAAACAACTCTGTGTAAAACTTGGGAATGTACTAAGTAACGTAAACGTTCTTGAAAAAGAAAAAGTATGCTTCAGAGAGGATAAATGCTAAACGTACCAAAACCAAGAAGTTTCTTGACAGCAATTTCAGTTCATTTGGCATTTCCCCATGGTAGACAATATAGTTTCAAGAAATGGAATCAATTCAAAATCGTTAGCGGCTACATCGATAGGAGAATCAGGGCCAGCAATAAACCTGAATTCATGGCTCCCATTCACATGAAATATCACACAAAAAATCAAAAAACTTGCACATTCAAGAAATGGAGACTCTAAAGCACGTACACAGTTTGCTATCAGCCATACATCAGGGGGAGCAACTTAAGGAGCATTCGGACATAATGGCATCGCATAGTGAATAGTCACCGCCATGCTCTAAAAAGCTCATGTCATTGTTGGCTGGGAAATCGAACAGCAGCTGCAATGCAGTGTCGGACAAGTCCTCCAACTCACTGGAGCAAGAGAAATCTGAATTCTCCATCGAATCATTAGTGTATAATTTGTTTTCCAAATCTTCTTTTTTGGTGCTCCAGGTTGCTGAGGAGCCGGTCACAGGATTTCCCGTTTCTGTTATGGCGACAGAGACTGATCCACATCTTGTCGACGAAGATGTTTGAGAAAACGAGCTTTGACACGGAGTTCTGTTTCCCTTGTTCATATTCCAAAACGATTCCCCAACTTCAGAGTTCCATACGTGTAGGAAATAGTCAGAACTCGATCGTCCTAAGCTTGGTGGAATAAAAAGTAATGACTCCTTTGAAAGCCGGGCTTCAGCTTCAAGCCTTGCACTCTCCCATTGAGTCATATGGGGGCTGGAGGGGGACGAGGATGGTTTACTGTTTCGCCCATTGGAGATTGACAAAGGTTCATGTGTTTGGGGGTCGATTCCCATGGAAACGAGGCGCTTCTTCAAATGAGTATTCCATAAGTTCTTGATCTCATTGTTTGTCCTTCGGGTAGTAGATTCAGCAATCAGCAACCAAGATGACATAATTCCAATTTCGAAGATAATGCGACTGTTGTTTCAACCACATGCTCGTAGAGGAACAACAGAGCTACTTTCGCTAGCGATAAGACTATTGTTGATAGAAGAACCAGTAATGCATACAATGTGGTGTACTAGTGTACCTGTTCCCAAGTATGACATGCAACTGTATAACAAGCTTTTCTTCTTCAGGACTGAAGGGTCCACGTTTAACATCTGGCCTAAGATACTTTGTCCAGCGAAGGCGACAACTCTTTCCACAGCGAAGAAGACCTGCGAAGACAAAACCCTATATAAGCAAACTATATAGGAAAGTCATCTTTAGGGCTGGCTTTATTTATGTCTCCCTGTTCTCTGCATTTTGAAGGAAGAAGCAAACTATACAGCTCGAGTGGATGGTTACACAAACTAACAAGTTTCACTTATTTGTTAGCAAAGAAACAAGCATTGCCACTGTTATACTACAACCAAAGCGAGTGTTCTACAAATATCTCCAGTACAAAAAAAGGCTATCCTTCATAGACAAAATCGTTTGCAATCTTTACCGCTGTATTTTCTCAAATGCTCTCTAGCCAAAGAGCAAATGGGTGACAACGCATATATGAATTCTTTTTATTTTCGGATAATGTGGAAATGTACCATATCACTAGTCACTACTCAATAGTCAATACAAATCTTCATGTGGCCATTTAGAGTACAATGAGTAAGCTGAAGAAACATGCTTCATTTCTTTTCTTTTACAAGGCAAGAGCATTTATGATTTACCGTATTTCTACACGCATACACGAGAAATTTGTTTCTATTCATAATTTCCTCATATTTTTTGAAACACACCCAGCTCAATGAAGGGAAAAAAACACCTAGAGCCCCATATAACAACCCCAAATCTCGGTAATCGCATGGTCCGTACCTTCATGGGAATTTCGACAAGAACCTAGCACGCCTGTTTAGACACCACCAAATTACATTCAAACCACATAATTGCATGCACATTCTTATTGTACTACTTTTGCCTATACAAGAAAACAATTTCTTTCACAATATTTTCGATTTTTCGTGGACTAGTCCACATAACTCAGTACATGCATACATTGAAGTTTCTGATCTGAAATATTAAACTTTAAACCAGCTAATCAAGAATCTCCCAGAACTCTGTACACAAACCAATTTCAGATGAGAATATATGAGCTATAGACACACAACGGACTGCAAACGAATCAAGTCGATCCGAGTATTAATTGTCCACACTTGGTTTGAAAACTTAACAAATTTTAAAAATATTATAAAAACTATTTCGTTATTCGTATAGCCGATCTCAACTTCGTAGCATCGAGTAGCTTGGTTCGTTTAGCAGTATAAACTAATTGAGTTGAGTACTTAATTGTCCAAAACTCAACCGAAATCTAAAATGTGTTGGTCTTTTTCTTTCTCTTCTTTTCCTTTTTCCATTGTTGGCTTACATACAGCTCAACTCAAAACTTTGACATGGTATTGACAAACAAGGATTCAAACGAGGACCAATGGAAAAACTTGGTCGCTCATACAAGCAGTCGATCTCGAAGGAACTTCTGTAAATTTGCACCCCATTTTCAATTTTACCTTCTTCTTCACCAACCAACGGAAAATATACTAAAACCCACTTGATTCACAACTTGAGTCCAGCCAAAATCATGAAAACAAAAAACTCAGGAAAAAAAATTACCTTTGGGGGGCCTGAATCCTCGATCTGCATCACCCAAATCACAATAGAGCTTTTGCGAGAAAGAGAGGCGCCAACCTACTATACATGCGCCTGGATCACAACTTATTCAAGACAAAATCATGGGAAAAGAAGAAAAAAATTACATTCGGAGGGCTTCACGTAAACACAAGTACATTATGAAATCAGAACAATCTTTACACGGCGATAATGTTGTGTGGTATTTCAACCTATAAGCCACCCAAAAACATTTACACACTGCACCATCACAAAACACATTTGCAGCCAGGCACAATTAAGCTGCAAAATCATTCAAATAACAGCGAAGAAAATATTAAAATTTAACAGTTTGGACCCACAACCACTATTCCTTGTTCGTTCCACAATTTCGCACGATTTGCTCGTCCTTACAAAATAAAGAAGAAGAGCACGATGAATATAATTGAACAATAGAGCTAAAGAAATCACAAATTTGAGATTCAGACACACAGACGTAATTAATTAAAGGAAATAAACCCACCTAAACAAAGGCAGGAAATTCACACGAACACTCTCCTCGCCTTTCAACAATGGCTGCCTTTTATTCACTCCATCGCCGCAGCAACAGTGAATCGGCCAGGGGAGGACTATTCAGCCGAAAGAACTGGGGGCGGAAGTGCCGCAAATGACGGCGGCGGCGGCATGCAACCGAACGGTCGGATCGACGGAATCGCCATCTGAGCAGAGAGAGATAGGAAGGAGAGTATTTTCTGACGACTACGAGTATACTCTCTACAGACGTATTTGTGCAGAGAGAGAGAGAAAGGAGAGTATTTTCCGTAAAAGTAAAAATATACCTATGTCATGTGCCCAAAACGATCCCGTTTGGTTCTAAGGAGTCTTTGGACACTACAATGGCAATTTCTACTTTTATAGACCATTAATTAATGATCCGAGACATTCTTCTTGTAGAAATTATTATAACACACATGATGTATGAATACCTCATAAAGAAATTACATGATCGTACTAAATCTAAATGAATTTCTACTTCTTAAAATGGATTTGGATACATTGAATCATATCTTCTCCCATACCAATAATTCTTAAGGGACTTTAAGTAGATTTTCTATCAAATTGAGTGATATTTTAATTATCTTAGACATTCACATCTTAGAACACAGAAAATACAAATCATGTAAAAATTTCAAATTAATTGAAAATGAATAGTAGTTGATCTTCACATTTCTTAAAATAGGCTTGGTTGTACTGAATCAAACCCATACCATAATAACCGGTTTGTTTTGTTTTTTGTATTTTTTTTTTTTTTGCTCAGTAAGAAACGGTTTGCCGTGGAAGAAGAAATTCACGAAGATTTTCAATGCATTGCTCTCTAAAGTCAGCACAAAAATCATAGAGAGCAACAAGGAATTTAGTGCAAATCTTGATGATCTCCAATTGTTAGTCGATGAAATGGTTCGTGAAGAAGACATGGGTACGACGCCATACGATTTCAGGTGTAGTAGTTCTCGACGAAAAGCTCTTCCTTGTTGGCTCCTATATTTCTTCTAGCTTATTCTCAAGTGTTTCGATTCCTTAATACCATGGAAATTGGAGACTGCCATACGATTTCATGCTTGGAATATTTCTGAAAATTAGAACTCTTATTGGATCGTTTCCTTCAGTTTTTGGTTTTAGATTTCTGTTTTTTCTTCAAGTTTTGGATACCCCGTACATGGATGTTGTGAAAGCGGTTTGATTTACATGTATGATGTTACTCCATAAGTCAAACAGGGGATGTCGAAAAACATTGTTTGAAGCTGACCCAAATGAGGAAAGGGGTTCGATTTACTAGCCAGATTGTGTGTGCAAGGTGTTCGATAAAATTCTTAACCCATATTTTTTTCATTTAAGGCTAATGGAAAATGAGTAGTTCCATGAAGCGACGATGTTTTCTGATTGGTCTACACTTTCTGGGTATTGAGTGCTTGCTCTCGCTTAAATTTGGAGGGAGTCTAGCTTATAAGAACAGAATAGGTAGTTGAGAAAGCTCAGAAAGGTGTGGGGAATACTTACATCTCAATCTTTCACCCTTTGTGCAACCGATTCTCTACTATGTGTCCTGCAGTTTGTTGGGTCTGACTGATTTGGGTGAGCTATAAGGACCGCCATGGAACAGGAGATAACCCATTTTGATACCTGGATTGGTGATGCAACTCTTAACTGGACTCGAGGCTATTGATGTGGACGATGAACTTTGAAAGTTTATGGCTTGGTGACATTGCAGCTCAGTTTCCTTCCTGGAGTGCTCATTTGTTTTTGGGGGGTGTTCTTCTTGTTTAAACTGAGCCTTGAGGACAAGGCCTTTTAAGGGTGATGGAATAATGCCTTTTAAGGGTGATGGAATAATAGGAGTTGGGGTTGACCTTGACATTTACTATAAATTGGAGGCGTTCAGCTGTAATAAAAGCTAGGGAAATAGTTATGGTCGTATATAGGGGAGTTAGCTCAGGCTGCGAGGGCAGTTAGTGAGTTGCAAATTCTTTTACTTCATTTCTCTCTCTCTCGTTTGTATCTTTTTTCCTATAATCATCTTCTTCTCCATTATAATTCACATACCATTGTAATCAATTCCCATTAAAAAAAAACCATCATTAGTTGAGTTCCAATTACATTTCTCATTTCAATTACGAGTGTTTATCACTCCGACGATGCGGTGAAGCTCTCTCCCTCCCTTTTACCCTGTACCTATCTTCCAATCATATCGTCTTGGACAACGGTCGGCAACTTAGAGGCTCCGGCCAATAGAAACAACGTCGACTGCCGCTCATTCGAAGCTTGCTTGGTCTAGCTATGAGGGGCTTATGTTTCAGTTCACAAACAAACACAAATGAAAGAAACCCATCGTCATTGGTGACTGTTCAACCGCCGAAGGTGGTCTCAAATTCTCAATGATTACATCTGTTCATGATTTTGTTATGAACCCAATGTTCTACTCAATAATCTTGATATGCACAATTTATGCTTAGCTGCCTATTCTGATAGCTATGACCTATGGTTGCTTGCTTTATCTATTCCTTGGTCCAAATATGGTCTTTTTTCCTATCATATTATTATCTCTTTTATTCACCTTTGCTATCTATAATAATGAATTGGGTATATGCTAATTTTGGTATTGTCACCATAGTTGTTAAAATCCTATGTTACTATCATACAAAGATAAAGTATCCTGCGGCTCTTATCGTCTCTTTCGGAAAACGATACTTATCCCACCTTGTATCTTTTTTGCATAGGAATCGTTCTACGATGGCGTATGTTACGGTTAGTTTTTAAATCTTCTGCCGAATACTGAAAATGGAACCAATAAATCTGGTAGGAAGGTACTTGGTTCGAAGGGAAACCGTTCTAGCTTCTTTGGGACCAATACAGTGAGTCTAGATTATGTTGCGGTAAATTACAGTGTCTTGTGACAATGATGATACACAGGGGAAGTTACTGTTCACTGCGTCAAGCCCTTTTCTTATATACCTAAGTCCAAATATTGAGGTAGAAAATTTATTATACTGTGCAAACGAGGAGCGAACGTGGAGTTAATACTAAGGAATCTGTATTTTTTTTAGGGTACGAACAAGACAGTAATGAATTTAAGGTAAAGTTATATGAGGCCTAGTATTTTTATCTTTATTGTTTCTTAGTGCGAGCCACGTCTAAGATTTATCTTTTCCTTTCGAGACAAATTTCCACTCCTAATTATAGAAATAAAGTCGAAACATTTTTTACAACGGACCTAACACAGCGTTTTCATGAACGCTATCTTCCATTCTGTAGCGTTTTTTGCGCGCTATAAAAGGTTTTTTTCTTGTAGTGGTTGAACCTGCTATTTCTTACTATATTTTTCAATGTTTCTACCTTGGTTATTTTCCAGTTAATGTAGTGGCTGAAAAGGAACAGAAAATGTAAAAATATTAGGCTTCTTCACTAGGAAAAATGAACTAAATTGCAAAACCATTTCGCGTAGTTTCACAAATCAGAACATCAGTGGCAAGGCATCCACATGCGGAGCATGTATAAGGAAATTGGTTTTGGTACTGTTTGGAAGACGAAATGGCATGCATTTTGGCTTGGACTGCCGAGGTTGCCCCTGTCTGTTATGTGTCTTCGCTTGGTTGGATGGGTCGAAGGGTGGTTGGGTAAATTTGTTGTCCTGTCCAAGATTACTGAATTGTCCTTCTCAGACTTTTGATGTTTTCTGTTTGTGTCCCGTGGATGTGAGTGTGTTTTGTC
The DNA here is from genome assembly GCA_036023075.1 of Gaultheria prostrata. Classification (NCBI taxonomy): domain Eukaryota; kingdom Viridiplantae; phylum Streptophyta; class Magnoliopsida; order Ericales; family Ericaceae; genus Gaultheria; species Gaultheria prostrata. The sequence continues at coordinate 12,728 of JAXBDA010005473.1, forward strand.
TAGATATGCGAGGGCTTTTCGGTGAAAGCACGGCGAGGAGTGTTTTTCATGTTTGTACCGACTCCAATACCTTCTAACCAACTCTTCTGACGTTTCAAGCTTTTTGCCAGGGCATTAGGTGAGTTAGTAGATATCTAAAGTCATCTCTCTCCCCTTTTGGCCTTTGGCAAGGTTTCCAACTTCTGAAGAAGGGTTTCCTCTCATGGTTTGGGTTGGGTGTTTGTCCTGATTTTTTTTCTCGATTTTAGATCCTTTGCAAACCAAATTGAACAAGAAAAACCGAATTCTGAGGGGTGGTTTGGTATGATCTTTTTTTTCTCCAGTAACTCAATTTTAATTTGGGTATTTGGGTGATCAAACTCAACCGCCACACCATCGACTCACTCTCCTCGACACCTCCGACATCTACGATCCTCGCACTAACGAATTCCTCGTGGGCAGTTTGTTTTAATGTCATGCGGTAGAGCTCTTGGATGCCCCACACTGCATCCTGGGATTGAGTCCCACTACCCCCTCCCCCATGTAATAGAGTAGGAATGATGAATGACCAAAAAAAAAAGCATCCCTTTTTAATTTTGGTCGAATTTAGCTTTATGGGGATTTCTTTTGATAAGCCCATGAAGAGAAATCCTTCCCACTCGAATTCAGCCTGGTCCCAAGCTTGTAGGAAGCAAAAGTTAGCCGATACAAGGATGATTTTCTACTATCTGCAACAAATTAGGGGGTCACGTGACCCGTTGCATCTGCCCCTGTGTGGAGCTGAAGTCTAACCTGAAATCGTGGGTTAAGGGGCCAGTAAATCGCAGCATGATGGTTCAAGTTTTCACCTAAACCGAAGCTATCTGGTTCTGTTTTCAAAATCTGAAGTCTTTTTACTCTCTTTCTTCTCTTTGCTTTGTCACCCAGTGATTAGTATTCACTTCTGTTGGGTGTAACGGGGTGTAATGGGATGATGTAACGCCGTTACGGACCAATTCTTGTTACATAACGGCCGTAACAGCCTTTACCCTTGTGAATTCCCATAACACTGCTATTTGCCGTAACCGTAGCGGGCCATCCAAATTCCGTTACATAACGGCTGTTGCGTTATGTAACGGCCTTTTTTCGAAACCATACCCCCAATTTGTTGATACTTATTACTTAAGGCTTGGTTTAGTTGTTACATGGACCTTAAACAAATTTATTTGGTGAAAGTATCTATAGATCCAGTCTGTGTGACTCAGAACAGATCCCTTAACGTATCCAGTGCCTTCTGATATTAACAAACCGGTAAACAACTTACCTCGTCAAACTAATTGTAGGTGCTAAGAAATTTTGATTTGATCGTTGTTTTGATTGCTTCTGCATTTAAAGGAAAATAGATGGGCTGAAATCGAATTAGATTTTGTTAGTATAGTTGATATATTGATCCTTACAGAGGAGGTGATTATCCGAATCTATTTTACTCTTTTGTATACAACATTCCAACGCCGAAAGGCTACTTATAGAAAGGGTACAATAAGAGAAAATACACAATGTTTCTATAATCACATATCCCTAACATTGGTTTTAGTCGTGGATCCTGTTGCACCAAACAAAAAGCCACATGGTGAATGAAGCAATGTCCATTGACCCATGTTAATCTTCTTCTACTCTCTAACAATTTTGGGTTTGATGCTGCAATACATCAGTCTGTTGTTGATGGCGAGGTTCATATTGGTTTAATGAGGAAATCATTCATATTTTGTGTAGTCTGCTTCTCAAGCTCATCCAGGTCAATTTGCAGCTGGTTTTGTGGATGGCTCTGTTAGGCTATTCGTCATTCGTGCACCTGAATTGTAAGCATTTTGTCTATATTATTTTCTAGTGATGTATTTCAGCATTCCAATAAGATTATTGTATAGGGTTTACTACTTGGCTTTCATCTAGGAATTGATTTGGTAATTTTTTTTTTGAATATTCCCGTACAAGGAAGGGAAGTATGAGAAGTGTCTCACATCCAATATCTAATTCTTCAAGAGTTGTTTCGTAATGTTGTATTAGCTTAGATTGTGCAGTATTGCAAATTATCTGATGACAAAATATAAGTATTTAGTCCTCGACTTCAAATACTTTGTAGTAAATTATCTTTAATTAGGCATCCAATCTTCTTAACTGTCATTAACACTTCATTTTGTTTTCATATTTGATCTGTATTGTTCAGCCTGGTATGCGGAACACAGCCACACCCCCAAAGAGTAGAAAGAGTTGTGGGGATTGGCTTTCACCGGACTTGATCCGATGAAGGTAGTTGCATCTTCTTATTTATTGCCAGTATTTACCTGAAAAGTTCAACTTGTATTAATTTGATAATGTCAAACTTAGCAGTGTTTTGAGTAACCCGATGTCAATCAAACGATGTTTCTTCCTTCTTAAATCAACCACCCTACTTATAGCGGAGCTCGTAGCAGTCGGAAGACTCGGAACCCTCCGCTGTTAGTTCTTGGCTTCTTGCAGAGAAGCCTGTATAGGCCGGAGATTGATTGAAAAGGCAGCCCGCCTGTCCCTTCCCCTGACGCTGCCTTCCTTTGGAGACTAAACATTACTATATCCCGAAATCTCAATTTTTCCACCTGACACATACCAAAACATATTAATGGTACATACCGAGGGTTGTTCGACACTTAAGCATTTCCAAGTTCTTGACATTGACATTGGCATTACGTTTGTCTTTTTGAAATGCTTCCAAAATATTCCCAAGGTTTCCTTTTGCTAGCTCGCTGAAACAACACAAGGGTACGAAACTCTGATCTTTGCTTAGAATGTAGAAATTTGATAATTGTGAAAAAACTTTGGGAGGTAATTAATTTTTTAGATTCTGGATTCTAAATTGCGGAATGTAAGCAGAATATCAAAAAGTGGTTGGATAATAATGTGCAAAATAGGAAAAGTGTAGTATGCAATTTGTATGAGAATCCAAAAAAAAACTTATGTTGCTGATTTTTGGGTTATGTATTCTCCAGTTCGTTTTTGGTAGTGCAATTTGGGAAAACGGATTCTAGAATTGACTCCCAAACGCCCAAAATGTGAAGATAAAATATAATCTGATAATGAAGTAGCTAAACATACCCAAGGTTTATAATTTTCATATACCTCAGATTGTAAGTGCCTCTCAAGCTGGGACATTCAGTTCCTTGATATCAGGGGGATTCGTAATTGACGGCTCCCTCACATCTTTAGCTGTTCATTGGCATGCACCTATTGTTGCAAGTGGTTCAGCCAAACAGCTTATCAAAGTCTTCAATTTGAAGGGTCAACAATTAGGGAGTGTTAGAGTAGTAAAGGGACCCGCTCTGATACCATGTTAGTATTTAGAACAGAGAGACAGAGAGAAGTGTGTAAGGGTGTTAATTAACCTTAACACATGAAGCCTTTATTTATATTATGTGAGGACTAGACACATTACATAACTAGCCAATGTGGGACACACACTCATAAGCACACATAAGCTACTCTAACAGGGAGTACGGCATATAAACTTGGTTCTCTAAATTGTCTTACCTTTCATCCCTATTTCAGTACTGCTTGCTGCTGACGCTCTGCTAATGAAACATCTCTTGCATGACGGATAGAGACATTCATTTATGCGTCACCGAGAAGCCTTCTGGTCCAGAGGCAGCACAAGGATATACAGTTTAGGTTTTGCGGCAAATGCTTTGAACTGTCACAATGTGACTTCGGGTACACAACGATCATCGAGCTTGACTGATCCTGTACCTTAGATTTTGCGGCAAATATTTTGGGGAATACAATTTGGCACAAGAGTTGAAATTAGATGGTATATATTCATCGCTCTCCAGCCTCTAGGGTCATCATACAAGCAGGGAAGAAATCATGCACACTCAATGGAGGCTAAAAAAGGAAAACAAATCGGCCCAAAAACATCTTCGCAACCTTCCAAATCGGCAACCTTAGTAATCGAAAGTCTCTCTCTCTCTCTAGAAAAAAACAAGCTCTCGCCTCTCTCTACTTTTGCTTCGCCTAGGGTTTTGTTTGGGGGGAGATGAGGGGTTGTCGCCTCCTCCACCTCCACCTTCCCCCCGTCTCTCTCTCCTAGCTGAGCTCCCCAGGCCTCGACCTCCTCTCCTCTTCGCCCTCTCTTGCCTCCATCGTCCACCCTCCATCGTTGACAGCGATGGAGGCTCTTCTCCACCTCCATCGGCTCCAACCCAAGTCTCAGGAGGGCCGGATCTGAGGAAATCGTGTGGGTTTTGGGTGGTTCAGCGACCCCTCCGGCAAATAAACCTCCAAAGTCGTGGCAGCGGCTCCGGCGATGTATCCGATGACCGGAGGTTTACTATTTTCTGTTTTTTACTTTCTGTGTTTTCCCCTGTGAGGGAGTTGCTTCGGTATGAAAGTCTTCGACCTGTGGAGCTCCTTTCTGTACCATTTCCATCTGTACTCAGTGCTGACTATCCAAATCACATGGACAACCCGTTAATCCGTTTGCAGCCCTTTAGGGCTTTTCTGTTGAATGGATTCTGGTTCAAAAAAAAAAAAAAATGGAGGCTTTGGCAAATGATCTCATATGTAAATAGAAATTGTGTATTAGTTTTTTTTTTTTCGTTATTCTGGTCTGTCGCAGTTTTTCATCTCATCCTTATTTTATTCCCTTATCTCATTGTGAAAGCAGCTGATTTGTCATTATTCTTATAATGAAATTGTTTCTCTGAGAGGCAGACTTATGGTTGATAAAACTCTTGACCTTCCCTCAAGTAGTAAATGCTCAGTGTTAAACAAGCCTCTCTTTTCTTTCTTTTTTCTCCTTTCTTTTTTTTTCATTTTTAATTACCTGCGAGAAACTTAACCGAATGTAACTTAGAACCCATCTGAGAACAGGATCCAAGTCGCATAACGTCAAATAGGTTATTGCCACTTTTATTCATCATATCAATTGGTTCATGTGATATTTTTACAGGAGTATAAGTACATAATCTAAGTAGGACCATCGCTTTCGCTAATTTTAGTAGTTTGAAATGTTTCTGAAAGATGCTCGCGAACGTGCACACGCACTGTGTGACTTAGAGCTCCAGCTTTATACTTCATCACAAGATGATGGCCTCAAACCCTCCGAGGGAAAAAAGTAAGTCAAAACAACAAAAATGGGATTCATCAAATATTTATCTACTCGAACATAACATATTTTCTTATTGCAACTGCTGGCGACTACTTCACCCTTATAATGATGATGCAAGAGCTGTGATTTCAATCAATCTAAAGCACTATACAATCAATTGAACGTATGCACCTTCAACCATATCGACACCAATCACATAATGTGGGCTTAAAATCTACTCACAAGAGGGGGGGAAAAACAATAACAATATGATACAGTGAAATGTATCACTTTCTCCAACCCACCATACTATGGCTAGATGCTCCTGATAATCCGCCAGATGCCAGATGCGCTGCTCATCATCTTAAACCTCCTGTATCCATTGCCAAGGACATAAAGGTCTTGAAACAATCTGTAAGAGGGAACAAAGGGCTTCTGTCCAGCTGATGTGCCCTTGGTCCTAGGGCTTGAGCTCATCCTCATCTCTCCATTCATAGCCAATCCGTTGCTTTCTTTTGCAGGGAAAGAATTTACATTCTGTGACAGTCTGGCCCCTTGCATGGATGCATAAGATGTAGGAGTGTTGGCTTGCGGACATGAATTCATGTAAGGTTGGGGTTGAGGACGTGATGGTTGGGATTGGGATTCGGGTCGGGCATGGAGGTAAGGTTGAGGTTGTGGATCTGATAGAGCTAACGGGTCACTTGGGACGGGGTTCACAGTCGCATTCACCGAGGTAATGCTTTCACTGGTACCAGTAGATGTGTCTTGAGAAGCAGATGACCGTGTTCTGGGGTTTCTGCATGAAATAAACCGATTATGAACCAGAGTTCAAGTAATACAATAAGGGTTTCCGTGTATCAACTTCAGATGAATAAGTCAATAGACTAGTACTACCACAGGAAAAATGGTGAGACACCTGAATTGTACCCGAAACCAATTTTTGAGCTGATCTATAGACTATAACTTTGTCCTCTAAAAGCCAGTTTCAGAGGTTGATTAACAATCCAAATTCCATGTGGGTTAAGATTCTGAAAGGGCTTTACTCTCCTAATACCTCTAGCTTGGAAGTTGGCAGAGGAGCGTCTCCTTGGATTTGGTGGTCTTTTAGAGGGGAGATCACTGCTACAAATGGCGAGATGATTCGATTCCGGGAAGATAACTGGGTGCCTGATCTGGTAAGTGATAAGCTTAACTCTCTCCCTCCACCTCAATGTGATCATAAGGGAGCGATGGTAATACTCTGCATGACATATCAGCAATCCTCTAAAATGTAAAACACAACACAAGAAAGCCATTTGCATTTAAGGTCCAGAATACTTTAAAAAAGCCATTTCATGATTAAGAGCATACATCCAAAGGCAAAACAAACCAATGAGTTTTCAAAAGCTACATTTAAGTTGTTATAGGCACACTTAACAACATTGGGATTTTAACCTCTTTCAATCTCGTTTAAGGGTTAATAGCATCAGTCACTATAGAACAATACCTCCTCATGCAAACTCGGATAAGGATTATAGATAAAACGATCCCGCAAGTCTTCATCCTGATAGAAAACAAAATGTAAGACTGAGATATGAATGATGAATGTATCAAATAAACCATTGTACACGATACAGAAGCACTATAAATGACTAACAAAGTGGAGAGAAATGTACTCGGATACCGTAAGAGCTAAGTTAGTGCAAGGAATGAAGTGTACAGACTATAGAACAGTTTCAGAGTTCAGTCTCTAATTACTGCTTACTGCCTAGTATATACTCTTCCCTAAGTACTCGCTTCTTTTATGCAATGATGCATCAGGACATTGTGGCGCGACTTCTCTTACATATCAGTCGAAATCCAAAGCAGTTGAGCACGAGCATAAGCACTCTATAGAATTCGAAATGCTTCAATTTTTGAAAGGGCTTTCACTTTCCAAAGTTCAAATATGCAACAGTTATACAATTAGATAATTTTCTGCTACCATAACCGATAGGCCGGAAATATTGATGTGAAGCACAACATTGATCAAGAATTCAGTTGCAAATTTCACTCCCGCAACCATAGCTGAAAACCGTATATTTCAGAGATTTATGTGGGGTGTGAGCTACATCAAACCTCAATAGAAATGGACTCCTAGACTGTGAGGTCCAAAATAAGTAGAGTATGTCAATATATTAGCGTTCCAATAGCCTGACCAAGGCAAATTCATCATACTAACTACAAACAGTTTTTAGAAGAAAATCCAGGCAACACCTTCCAATAATTGAGAATAATACTAAGAACCACCTAACAACCTAATTTCAACTAAGAACCTAATTCCATTTGTATATCTGAAAATGCACATTTGTGTTTCTACACCACTTTCCCCAGGGATTCAATCGCACACATTAAAAAACAAAAAAATGCAACAAACAGGTAAGAATCGATCTCCACCAAATCAAAAGACAAAACGATTTCCAGAAAAGCAAGAATCGAACGAAGAACCACAAAAATCGATTGACGATAAATCCCTTTTTAATCTCCACTCCTTACCCAGATTTTTACTCAAATTTGAGTTAAAATTTGAGTAAAAACTTGATTTGGTATGGAGTACTCCAATGGGTAAAAGAAAATCTAGGCATAAATTTGAGTAAAAGCCTCATTAATGGCATTGTTGTAAATTTAAGGGGGGAGAAAATAGCCTTCAAAATTTGAGTAAAAATTTGGTTCTCACCAAATTTGGTGAAGAATTTGAGTAAAACCAAATTTGGTGAAGGGGTGGAGTGGAGTTTTTGGTGGTTTTTACTCAAATTTAAATTTGATGAAGGATTTGATGAAGGAGTGGAGATGCACATCTGCACCTAAATGCAACAAACCAAAACACACAAACAACAGAGCAAGCAGCTGCGAGACCGCAACCCTCAGGACGAGAGAGAAGCTTTACTCGATCTCAAACACCAGAAACCGACTCAAATGGCCACTGCATGAAACACACTGAAGCCCCAAAAATTGCCAGCAAACATAACGTGAAGTGGTTATTTCCAAAAAAAAAAAAACATAGCGCGTAGTGGCATAAATACCCAACTTATATGAAAATTGACTATCAGTAATGGATATAAAATTGACTCCCAAACAATTAATTTTCATATCTTTTGTTCTTTCTCTTTTTTTCCTTTTTCCATTCTAGGATTACATACAGCTCGACTCGAACCTTTGACATGGTATTGAGAAACAAGGATTCAAACGAGGACCAATGGAAAAAACTTGGTCGTTCATACAACAAGTCGATCTCGAAGGAACTTCTGAAATTTGCACCCCATTTTCAATTTTACCTTCTTCTTCACCAACCAACGGAAAATATACTAAAACCCACCTGAATCACAACTTGAGTCCAGCCAAAATCATGAAAACAAAAAACTCGGGAAAAAATAAATTACCTTTGGGGGGCCTGAATCCTCGATCTGCATCACCCATATCACAATTGAGCTTTTGCGCGCGCGAGAGAGAGAGAGAGAGAGAGAGAGAGGCGCCAACCCACTATACATGAAACCCACCTCGATCACAACTTATTCAAGACAAAATCAAGGGAAAAAGAAGCAAAAAAATCATTCGGAGGGCTCAACATTCGATTTGCTCGTCCTTACAAAATAAAGAAGAAGAGCACGATGAATATAATTGAACAACAGAGCTAGAGAAGTCAAAATTTTCAGATTCAGACGCAGAGACGCAATTAATTACAGGAAATAAACTCACCTTAACAAGGCAGGAAATTCACACCAACACTCTCCTCGCCTTTCAACAATGGCTGCCTTTTATACACTCCATCGCCGCTGCAACAGTGAATCGGCCATGAGAGGACGATTCAGCCTCTAGAACAGTGCAACACTGACCGGAACTGGTAAAAAGTGACGCAAATGACGGCGGCGGCGCCGTGCAACGGAAGAATCGTCATCTGAGAGGTATAGATGTTGGCGCGTGTATTTGTGCAGAGAGAAAGGAGAGTATTTTCAGTAGAAAACAAAATTATTTTCCACGTCATGACACAAATTGAACCTGTGTCATAACCATAAAACGGCACCGTTTGGTTCTTCTGTAAAAGTAAAATTATTTTCCACGTCATGACACAGGTTGAACCTGTGTCATAACCCTAAAACGGCACCGTTTGGTTCTTCTGTAAAAGTAAAATTATTTTCCACGTCATGACACAGGGTAAACCTGTGTCATGTTCCTAAAACGACACCGTTTGGTTCTTCTGTAAAAATAAAATTATTTTCCACGTCATGACATAGGTTGAACCTGTGTCATGTCCCTAAAACGACACCGTTTGGTTCTGAGAACTCTTTGAGGTACCCAATGACAATTTCTAGCTGTATTGATGATTATTTTACAATCCGAGACATTCATCTTGTATGAATTATTGTATTACATATGATGTATGAATTTCTCGTAAATAAAGTGCATAATTGTACTTAATCTAAATAAATTTCTTTGTGTTAAATTGGATTTAGATACATTGAATCATATCCTCTTTCATATCAATCTCTAGGAGATTTCAAGTACAATTTCTATCAATCTCGGTGATATTTTTACGATCTGATACTTTCACATTGCAGAACACAGAAATATACACATCATGGAAAAAAAATCAAATAAATTGAAAATGAATTAGTAGTTGATCTTGATGAATTTATGTTTCTTAAAATAGGTTTGGCTGTACTGAATCAAAACCATAATAAACCGGTTTCGGAATAATAATCTAGCGTTTCACTTAGAACAGAAGACGTCGACGGTGCCGTGAAGCTCTCTCCTGACCGATCAGCATCTCCGACGACGGTCGGAAAGTCAGAGGCTCCAGCCAATCGAAACTATGTTCAAGGCATTTATGACCTAGGACCTGGTAGATTTGGTTCAGAGGCTGTTTTTGCCCCTCGCAAGCTTGGTATTACTTCTGAAGAAGATGATGGCTACTTGATTTTAGGCGAGTGGGTATGTATTCCTATCTCTTTACCATCATATACGCCATAATTGTACTTTTTTTCGGTTTATCAGTGTTCAATTTCTAGTTTGTGAAGAGATGTTGAGGTTCGGTTAGTGCAGTGTCTAAAATCACTTAAATCTAAAACTATGGAATGTACCAGCTAATCCTGTATAAATAAAAGAATTCTGAAACGTCTGGTGCACTTAAGGTGTTTGAAGAAATGAAAATAAGAAATGGAGGCAAGAAATTGAAGAGAAATGGAATGTTTATTAATCAAGAAACTGTAGAAGAAGAGTTGCAGGATCTCTGTCCAATTCACAACTTTCTTAACAAAGTTTTCTTTACAAAACACACATATGACATACCCACTACCTCTCTCAAGCCTTCCTTTTTTATTCCACCCCTAAGCTAACATAATTTCCCGCCAACTCTGGGATTAACCAACTAACTAGTAAAACAGAATAGAAAAGAATTACAAGCTATTACAAGAGGAAATGCAATACGAATTCAGCCAATTGGAGCAGCTGCTGGTGACGTGGCACTCCGGGGATGTATCAAATTCCAATTCAATTGGTGAGGGTGAAGAATTTAATTAGTCCACTATTTCTTCCCCTAAACACCAAACAGTTGCCTTGTTAGAGCCGTCGACGACTGTTGTGGATTATACACATCACATCACATATCTATGGAGGTAGCTAGCATAGATGAGTAGGCTGTTGAAGAATCTAACACTAGTTTAGAATATTGCTAGATTGAACCATCCAATTTGGGGGATTTACCATGGATGGCGTCAGTGGTGCCACGCCACGCCTGACGCCCCAACCTTTAGCTCACCTCTGCATATGTAGTGTTGTGTTAGATCAATTAAATACCAGTTTAACTCATCGGCACCTCCTAAATTGGAAGGTTTTTCATGAGTCCCTTTTTGATAGACATTGATAATATGTTGCTGAGTACCCAAAAAGGAAAAATAAAATAAAATATAATGTATTGCCATTTCACATTGTTGTTGCAGAGAATAATTTGACTCTATATTCCATAAGTTTGCATCTGGCCAAAAAACTCATCACTTCTTCACTTGTCATCTTTTTTAGTTACACTGCAATAGTACCAAATCGTTTATAATCTTTAACGCTGCATTTTCTCACATGCTCTCTAGCCACAAAGCAAATGGGCAATGATGCATACATGAATTCTCTATCTTTGTATAACGTGGAAATGTACCCTCACTGTTAGGACCATAGGCCACAACTCTATGTTGGCAAATTCCATGACAAAATACCCATATATTAAAATCCCCATTTATCAAGATGTAAGTTATTTTTTATTTATTTATAGAGAGTCTGTTTAGGAAGTGGAAGGAAATCAATGTCTTGTAACGTTGGACCATGGGTCGGTAGTTAGTCAAGGCGCACGTAATTGGTAACGGAATGATTGGCACGAGATTGGTATGCGACTTATTCAATTGGAAACTTTGGGACCAATGAAGTTGGAAATATTTTGATACCGAGAAAATCTTCGACTCGGCAATCCCTAATTAAAACGGCAAAGATATGTAGAAGATCATTTAGGCAATCAAAGG
>JAXBDA010005474.1:0-24313 GCA_036023075.1 Gaultheria prostrata
ATATATATGCACTCAATATACGCAACAAAAAATATCTTTTTTTTGTTCTACTCAATTTTGCCTATAAATATGTAACTCATTTTCATATGTTTCACAACAAAACACAATCTCATCGCTTATCTTTTTCTTTTATCAACTTGAACTATTTATGTTGAAAATACGAAATTCAAAAATTATTGAATATCACCCGGTTATATAAGAATTAGAGTGACCGAGATATTTTTTAAATGTAAGAGATATATCGTTTTACATTTAGATCCGTAAAACTAAAGATATACAAAAGTAATAAAATATTATAGTTTGAGGGAACTGATGAAGTGCACCATATAAAGTGATTCTTTAAATTTTGAGGTGTGATAGCAAAGTACAGTTTCGAAGCTAAATTTGAAGTATCTGATAAAAGTGCTCGCTTCCCCTAAGCTAAAGTGATTCTTTAAATTTTGAGGTGTGATAGCAAAGTACAGTTTCGAAGCTAAATTTGAAGTATCTGATAAAAGTGCTCGCTTCGCCTAAGCTAATTACACTTTAGTCTTTTACTGTTATGTACATATAGATATAAATTGTAACGCCCCAAAAATTTGGGAACACTAATTAATATTACAATAAAAGGAAAATACAATAATTAGTTTGACATGGCGTCTACTGCGCCGAATTACATTATTATAATCAGGGTGGGATCTATGGCTTCTTCTAGCCCTCTGTCGAGTCACTCCCCAGCTCCAAGGCTCTGCTGGTAGTAGAATTCCTCCTGTTCATCCAGGGATTCTGGCATAATACGTCAGAGTTGCAGAGCAACATCGTGGTATTATACCAGGGTTACACAACTGCAACACCGTGAGCAAAACGCCTAGCAATAACTCTACCCAAATCCCAACTAGCAATTCTAGAACACTATATGAAGTCTTGAAAATAATAACAGAGGTTTAACAGAAACAGTTTTCATGAATAAAAATGACAGTGCCAGTGTAAATATGCTTGTGTCAGTGTCAATACAAATCAGAGTAAACGTGGTGGTAAATATGTGTCTCGTCTCATTTCTCATTATCATCATAGGCATTCTTCTTCAAATTTCATCTTTTCGATTATCTCAATCATTATAGCTATCTCCCATCACTCTGAAAGTTATTGGTTCGTTTCCATCCTCTTTCAACTGACAGTACCAATCTTCCGCTCGAGATCCCAGCCGTATCACTGAACTCAACCAGTCTGTTTATAAGGTCCGTCCATCTCGCGGCTCATTCGTTACATAGTCTCGGCCATCTCGTCTTACTGATCCCCACAGTACGTTTCGAGGCCCGTCGCTATGTGTTCTGCATGCTTAGCCCTAACCTCCAAATTCTCTCCGCGAATTGGGGCGGCGCTCTCGCTGCATTCCCGTACTCATTCCCATTCTTTTCAAAAAATATCATTTCTGTTCTCATCTCATTTTCATTCTCATTACATTTTCATTATCAGCTTTTTTTCTCGTGTCAACTATTCATCTCGAAAATTGTATCGTGTACTTCTCGTACCGTGTCGTAACTATGCACATGTCTCAAAATCTCTTTTCGCAAAAATGCAACTTTCTCATAATTCATGCTCTAAAAAATCAGCGTTTCCTCGTAAAACGTGTTTCTCCATCATTCAATATTTCCTAAATTGTGTCTCTCAAAATATCATTTCTTTTTTAGCAACCTTCTCTCGACAATAGAATAACCAGGAAAGTCTTAGGCAGAGGGGGTCGGACTATCCAGTTAATATCACCCATCCTCATTCTAGACAGACTTTCAAGGGTGTTAGCATTGGATCATTCCACAGTCTCAAGTTAGTCATAAAACATTTCTCATTTCCCAAAAAGATTCCTCGTAGTACTTTTCAGAAAATTCTCATTTGCCGATAATTTCGCCTTTGTAAAAATGTTGTTCACGTATTTTTTCAAAAATCAATCGGGCATTATAACGACGTAAATTTGAAATATCATTTTCAATTCGGGCATTATAACAACTATGTAAGCTCGAAAAAGTATTTTTAGAATCACAACTCTTTTCTTTTTAGAAACCGTAAACTACTAACTTTAATCTTAAAAATCGGGCATTATAACATTACTAAAAATTAAACTTGCACTAAAATAACTAGTAAGAACTTAGATAATGATTATTACCGTATTTCGGGTTCAATCGGAAGTAGACAAAGCTAATGGTAGACGGACAGAGTAACGGCGTCGAAAGAAAGTAAAGCTTTCTTAGAAACGCCAGAGGGTATGCCGGAACTAACTAACTAAGATCGAAGGGTGATTTTTGGAGGGTGGTAGCTGGCGGCTAGTGGTGGTGGTGGATGGGTTTCATTAAGTTTGTTGAAGAACTTGAAGATTTTCCTACCAAAACTACTAAGAAATGCTACTACATGAACTACAAGATTGAGAGAGATTTTGGTGTGAGAAACAATGAAGGAATGGGGTCCTATTTATAGGAAAATGTGGAGCTCCCTCTCTTCCCAATGTGGCCGGCCCTCCCCCTTAGGAAGTTGCTTGGAAATTTCCTCCAATTAATGCCCGAAATCTCATCATTACACAAATCTATGACGCGTCATCATGAGGGAATATATTCCCGTAGGTTAGTAGGCTCATTATGACGCTACGGGGGTAGGATAAGACAATAATGCGTGGGGTTTTGATGACTACGAAGTTTCGCAGTGTAGAATACACGCGACTAACCAAGTTTTCGGTACTAAATTACACTGCGTTTATCACGTAGCTACAAAGGCTATACTTATCTTATGACACGACAATAAATGAAGGAATATATTCCTTTCTTAGGTCATAATGAGGCTAGTCCAATAATGCAAGGGTAATTCATTAGACTACGGAGTTTCACAGTGTAGAACATACGCGATTTGCTAGTTTCCTGACTAATTTACACTGCAAGGCTATAAGGGCTATAAAGTTAATGATAAGGCTAGGTCTGTAGCTATAACCAATAATGCATGGGAAATTAAATGACTACGAAGTCTCACAATGCAATCTCTACGCGACTAACTACATTTCCGGTGTTAGTTTACACCGCAAGGCAATAAAGGCTAGTAAAGGCTATGAGATCTTAGGCACGTCATAAAATCTAGGGTGTGATCATGAGATTCTCTCAATAATGCATGGAGAATTCACCTAGTCACATTTCGCAGTGTAGGTTATACGCGACTACATAAGTTTCTGGTACAAATTGTACTGTTAAATGACATGAGGCTATAAGCTAAGAGATCTTAGGCGCTTCAGTGGGTAGATTGTGTCTCCCCAGGAGAAACATTTCCACTAATGGAAAGGTTACTATAAGTGGCAAGTTTGCGTTAAATGGAAAGTATATTATATATGGAAGGTTAGTCAAAATTGGGAGTTTTGGTCAAAATTGGAAGATTGATTGCTATAAATGGAAAATTTCCTTAAATGGAAAGTTAGTCATATAGTGGGATCATTTCCATTAATGGCTAGATTGTCCAAATGGGGTGCAAGAATAAACCGTCATCTCTCTCTCTCTCTCTATATATATATATATATATAATTCGGATCAGGTCCGGGCGACCGAATTTATTATAAATCCGAAAGCCTTTGCTCGCGGGTTAAAAGAGGACCGGATCCGAGTAAAATCATCTCGCGGGTCAGAATAACCCCCAAACGGATCCCCTTCCATCCCACTTTCACGCTCGTTCCAGAAGAAGAGAAGAGAGAGAGAGAGAGAGAGAGAAAGGAGAAAACGCGATCGAAGGAGAAGAAAAAGATCGAGCAGCCCTAATCGAACCGATTAAGGAGGTCTCTGTACATCCAAGGTTCGTCTCTCTCTCTCTCTCTCTCTCTCTCTCTCTCTCTCTCTCTCCATCTGTTTTTGTATCCGAAAAAACCCTAGTTTTGGTGATTTCGAACAAACCATGTACGAACTCGTACAAAGTCCGGTGATTTCGAATCCTCACGAACCCTAAATCGACATCCAAGGTCTCTCTACATCCAAGGTCTCTCTCTATCCATCTATTTTTGTTGATTTCAAAAAAACCCTTGTACGAACTCGAACAAACCCTAGTTTTTTCGAAGCTGCACGAAAAAACCCTAGTTTTTGTTGATTTTGAAACAAACGTTGTACGAACTCGTTCAAACCTTGATCGATTTGTTGATTTAGTGATTTGGTTATATATGTGGCAGAAAATTATGTGCATAAACTGGGTTCTCTATTGGAATAAAAGAGGGGTGATTTAGTCAATTTGGGTGGCCTTTTTTTTTCAATGGATCTGTGTAAATTTTCTTGTTCAAAAGAGGGACAGGAAAACTTGAACACTTGTCTTGGTCATATGTGGTGGCCTTATTATTAGTATTAATTTTTAGTTTTCAAATGTCATCACATGATAAGAGCTTGTCCATACAATATATACCCTTTTTTGTTCTTTTTTATCAGCAAGACAATTAGTGGTTTCGTTGGAATATTTTGGCAGCTTCAGAGATGATAAAGATATGGTTTGGTTGGAATGTTCTGTAAAGTTTGTCTGTACATACCGTTGCTCGCTCTTCATTTGGTTTATTGGATTGCCTAAAATGTCCGGAAGTAGACAGTATCTATTCTAATAGTGTGTGGGAGCGATAAGCAAAGTATCGTGCACATGCATTCTGTATACGTTCGTATCCATAATTAGATATATTGTTTTCGGATGAAATGATTTTTCGTATCCCTAACCTCTATTTTTCAGTATATACAATTACTTGTTTTCATTCGAAAAGTGGCTTGATATGGTTTTGGTCCTAATTAATTTCTAAAAGAAATATTTGATATCATCTTAAAGAAAATATCATCATGCAGATGCAGTCTCTATGAACATCTTCAATGTCAGTTCATTCAACAGTGATACCATGTCCCTGTGAAGCGAAGTCTCACATCGCCTGATTACCTAAGTAATATAAAGTATATAAGCGTGAGGGCACCCTCATTTCAGAAGCTAGTTTTTGGGGTTGAGTTCTACCCAAGACCGTGTAACATGGTATCAGAGCTGGGTACGAGGGATGGGTAGGGTGCGTGTCTCTCGCCAGCACGCGGCAGGTGCTGCCGAGTGAGCACCCTGCGCGTGAGGGAGGGTGTGAAGCGAAGTCCCACATCGCCTGATTACTAAAGTAATATAAAGTATATAAAAGCGTGAGGGCACCCTCACTTCATAAGCTAGCTTTTGGGGTTAAGTTCTACCCAAGACCGTGTAACAGTCCCCACGGATCTAGTCTTAAAACAAAGACCAAAGTTCTGGGCTCAAGAATGATTGCGAGAATAATCCTTCAACCCTGTGTCCAACCTAAATTAATTTTCGTACCAAATTGCATGGTTGGATCTACAAGTGATCGTCAATGAATTTTTTACCTTCTGCATGGTTTTGACAGGACTGTAAGGGTCTAAATCTTGACAAGTAACGTAGATTTCTGTATTCAATGGACTAGTTGATATTTGCCCAAGAAGCCTCAACTTTTTCCATTGAAGTGGAAGGATCAACTTCACTCTTCACATGCATGTGCAATCATGAACACGATACAAATTACGTCCCTTGCATATAACACAAACTCCATTAAAATTTCCTGCAAGTACAATGCAATATGCTAACATACCGATGCATGTATCTTGTCGCGCGTGTCATATACAGCTTGTTCCCATTACGCTGGCAGTCATATCCACCCCACGTATCCTTACAGGTGCAGCCATTACACTGACATGCTAGCTTTTCCTTGCATTCGTCAATATCTGGTATACATTGAAAGCAGAAATATTATGCTTTTTGAACTTGGAAGTTCACAGCGTCTAGAACTTTGTATAGTACGTACATGATGTTGTTATCAGTTTATGAAAGGTACAAATAAACTCACTTTCACATGTATGACCATCACCACTGAAACCAGGTGGACAGTGACAGCCTCTTTGATCGTACTCCTGTTGTGTAAGAATAAGGTATTTTAGCAAGATGGGGAAGCACCCAGAAGAAAAAAATAATGGTCATAGGCAGAGAGGTCTTTCAGGTATAAATAAAAGCGAAGCAACAAAAAGCATCTGCAAAGTCTGAAGTGAAGGGAAACAATACGAAACTGAGCAAGCCGAGAATTTTTTCTCCTCTCTAGTTTCTGACCAGCAACCTCCGTTATTTATCATACACCTTCCAGGTCCCATGGCTGTGAATCAAGGAAAAAAATGATACCATGAGAAACAATTGTAATTTCACCCATAGGAAAATGGAATTTGTATCCAGGCAAGAGCAATACCAATTGGAATTTCATTGATGGAAAACATTCAATGCAGTCAAGAAAATGACCACTCTTGAAAGATGGTTAATGGAATGAAGCTATACATTCTTGCTCACTCACTTTGGTAAAAATGTCACAAAATACTAAATTACAGTCATGGGTACGTTTCACATTCAGTAACTGATCACATGGATACACGTCTTAGATGGGAAGATTGATGCAGTTTTGGGGATTTTGACTCAGGAGAAACAATAAAGCAATGATGATACACAAGTACATGACTCATTAGCCCACACCACTCTCTTGTGGTGATGTATATGAACTGAAGTACATTAATAGATTTGATTAACCTTTACGCGTACTACCTTGGTCGACACTGGCCATGTACTACATTAATAGACAAGTACTACATTGGTTGACACTGGACGCGTTTAGCTGCATGATTGATTATAATGCTAAGATTGGTTGTAATAGTAACAAAGACTTGTTTTGTTTTTTGGCTGTAGGATAAAGGTTCGGCAGACACCTTATCTAGTTCTGGCCAAACAAATGTTTCTCTATGTACGTGCACCAGTTTCGTATCTCGATTTCAGAAACGGTTTTGTTCAAGTTATTTTGGAAGACACCAGTTCAAATAGAAAAGAAATACGACATTATTAGTATCCCATACATGAAAGCTTTTTGGTTTTAAGGGGAATCGGGAGAATACATACCTTCACATGACGTATAACCATCTCCGTTATATTGCACACCATTTACCAAAGGACATTCACAAACTCTTCCCCTAAACGTGTCCTGTGCAAAAAAAAGAAAGGGATCCTGGTGTAAGTAATATAGATCTATTTTCCATGTCAAACTGTGTATAAATTAAGAGGCTTTCATTTGCTCGGTATACCTGGCAAGCAGTTATATTAGTTATTGAGTCCATCCAACAACCACCATTCCTCTCAAGGCACTCATTGGTCTCAAGATCTGTAAATATATCACAATAGGCTATAACAATTGGTACACATGCATTTCACTAATTTCATGTGGGAGACAAAACAAACACACACACACACACAACACGGCAAAGAATCATGCAAATGCACAACGAAAGCACGACACACAGATTTACATGGTTCGGCACAAATTCCTACATCCACGCATCACACTACAAGAACCCATTATCGTACTGAGTAAGGAAGAAGTTACAATGACAAGATCTAGAATACTAACAATGAGTTCAGTAATAGTCAGGATTCTAAAATTCCTAGGTTTTATATACAACAGAGTTACCATAAAACGTATGCAAAGTCGTGGTCTTTGAGTTCAGTAATAGTCAGGATTCTAAAACTCATCATTCGTGCACTAGTCAATTACAGTTCAGATTAGAAAACAATTCAATGATAGCAAACCTCTGCTCAAACAAATTCGGGGCTCGGTTGTTTCCTTAAATCCAGCACATAGAGCCATCAGCACAGCAGTCCTCTCCAATTTTCCTTCAAGAAAAGGTAGACCAAAATTTTTTTTAGACATTGAAGCTATTGCTCGAACAACGTTATTCCCTGACAGACCACCACTGTCTTATCTAACAAACCTTGGTACTGAACGTTATTTACAACCAATGTTGGCAAGATGGTAACGTCACCACGAGATCCTCGGCCAACCTAGATATCAGAAATCAGAACACAAGCAGTAAGTTCATCTAGTGCAGCAATTTTTGACATAATATAATCTTATTCCCTCAGCCCAAGAACTAAATATGCAAAATGACTAGTCCAAAATTTTTTGTGAAAGAATTTTACGATCATCAAAGTTATACGGTTGCGTTAGTACAAAGATACGCATGTAGTGAAAAATACAAACCTGGTATTCTTGATCCATTTTTAGGACTTCATTTTCTACATCAGCTTTTGGATCGCCCATGCATTTCTTTATCTTCTCCGTCGGCAGATCTGGTGGACCAAGACCGATATTAAAAATTACTCAAGGGACAAATACCATACAGGTTTTAAATAAAGTCGTTACGTATCATATCGTCCGTTACATAATGGGATTTTGGGCCGTGTCAGCCGATACTGACCGTATGGTATGATATCGACCGATATATGGCCGTGTCACTGATACTGTTAAGTGTTCCAATACCGCGATTTAAAACCCTGCCAGACCTTATCCACACTATGAATCCACAAGGGTTCTTTTGTTGTCCTTATGGCCCTCCCTTTGATAATAGTAGTAAGCTGGACATATTAAACATTTTCTACTCTTCCTATGAAGTTTTTATTGCTAATGAGTTCTTCACAGAGAGATTTCACACACACGTACACACACCCGGAAAAGAAAAAAATGATACCATGAGATAGAACTTAGCCTCTTACCGAGAGATTTCATGACTTCTTCAGCGCATTCTGTAGTATAGGTCTTTTGCTTCATAGAACACTGGATATGGAAATCCGTCACGTAATCCCACCAAACCCATGGCCGGTTGCTCTCATTGGCAACCCTATGCACACAAATCTGTCTCAAGTTCTCAAACACCACATCCTTCCCTTCATACCCCACTCCAAAATCCTGCTCTGGATCCGGGGCGCAGTATCTCCCGTTGTTTATACATTGTGATATGCACTGTTTGCTGAGGATGAAAGGCTTAGGACAATACCAAGTTATATAATGCGGTGTGAACTGGGTGTAACCACCCCTTTCAAGAATCTGAGCATGTCCTCTGAAATTTTTAACGAAATCCATCTGCTCATCACAACGGGCACCACACTCGTCATTGCTATTAGTCCACAGCTCATACTCAACCCTTTCATCCGGGTGGGGCATTGATTCTGACCAGTCCAATTTTAGCACAACCCCGTCACCTTTCTTCAATGCAGCCTTCAAGGACTCACCAAAGGACCGCTCTATAAAAGCCGTTGGAATCCCAATCTTTTCTATGTATTCATCTGCGGCGGAACTCTCCTCTGGAAAATCCATAGTTATCAGAGGCTCGTCTATGCTGTCAACTACCAGAACTGCTGCAGCACCAGCCTGTTGACCGTTCCAGGCCTTTAAAGCAAAGTAGCAATCTAGAAATGCAAGGGGAAAAAAGAAAAGGAAGTCAGTCCTGACTCAAAAACTCATACAGTATTTCCTAGCCAATTCATTAAACAAATTATTATTTTTCGGGTGCTAGTTATCAACTTGATTTTAAGCCGGTACTCATGGTGCACAAAAATTACCTGTAAGAAACCTAGACAGGGCTGCTGTGAGTTTGTAGTTGTTTGGTTTGTACCCCATTTTTTTTTTTGGTCATTTGGCATTCCTAATCTGTTACATGGGGAGGGGCAGTGGGACCCGATCCCGGGATGCCCCGCAAGAACTCTATGAGTAGGGATTATACAGGGCTTTGTGTAGTCCTTTTCAACATGGAAGAAGCCAGAGAGTATGTACGATTGTTTAATCTTTCGTTAAATTTTGTTACATTTATGTCATTTTCCCTTGAATTGTCTATCGTCACGCTGACTTTAATTAGAAAAATAAGAAAATATGAATGAAACTTTAAAATAGTTCAAAAATTATTTCTTTCTTGAATCAGATTTTTTGAACTATTTTTGCCCTGTTAAAACTTTTTAAGCTTTTCTTTCATGCATTTTAGTTTTTAGAGATGGGCAAATAATTTTGAAATAATTGACCCAAAATTAATAGGAAAAATCAGAGAAAATAAAAAACACAAACATGCCAAATGAACTAAGTTAGGCCAAACTCAGCCTAAAAAAACTTCATTTGGTACTTTTGAATATGAATATAACCGAGTTCTTGTTAATGTCCAGTCCGGTCGAGTTCTGAGTGTTTTTTTTAAAATCTTCCGGTACTTCAAAAAACGATTGGAATAGCTGATTTTGTATAATTCATCCAGAAGAGCTTCATTGAAAGACAGTTCGATCAGACCTCGTGGAACTGAAAATTTGTTTTTGTTGAAGTTTCAAAAATACTTGGCTTTACCTTCTTTTTTTTTTTTTGCTCGAACTCCATTCGTTTGTACGCAAAACAAAATCCGATCAAGATGATTTTCGGCATGGATATTATTCTCAACTAGTTATATAAAAAAAATTGAAAAGTGGAGGGGACTGGACATTAGCACTCTGAACAGGAACCGAATCCGAGTTGAAAAGGCTAAAACAGAGTAAAGAACAGGGGAGCTACATCAAGCACCAAGAACAGGGGTGTAAATTAAGAAAGATTGATGGACCAACGTTACGTATCACGAAAAGGAAGATCCATTAGGTTTTAGAGTGAAATCCACGCCACCGGATTGAATTCTTGTTATTTTTTAGGGGAAAAAAACCTTAGAACAATTTTTTCAAAATTTATCTGTTAATTGTGTTGTGTATAATTTTAAATGAATTTCGAGTTCAATTACGAAAATTGCAAAAATCATTACCCAAAAGCTTACGGAAAATCTAGTCCATCTCCACAACATTACATTACATGACATTTGATATTGAGACCCACAAGGTATAAAGTAGACTTTTGCAAATATTTTTTCAGTAGATAAAGTACACTAGTAGTAGCATTTTTTAAACTTAATACTCCATTCATCACAAAATATTTTCCCGGCCTACAAAACGAAATATTTACCCGGCCTACAAAACAAGAACCTAAAAAAAAGAAAAAATTCATGAAAAATTCATAATTTTTTCAATAATTTACTACTAGTTCTTGTAATATATGAGTTTGAATTTTTTATAAAAAAAATATATATTATCTTTAAGTCCTCGTTTTACAGACCCCATGTATATTTTGGGAGAGAATTAAAGGATATTTTGGTTTTGTCTTTATTGAAATTTTTTTCATTTGTTAGTTTTGTGCTAAACTTTTGGTGATTATATGTTTGTCTTAACGAGAGGAATTGAAATTGGTTAAAATTAAGACTTTTACCCAAATATTTTGGGAGATATCCAAGAAAAAGTATAAAAAGATAAGTTAAGCCGGCTTCTTCGATATTTCCCAAAATAATTGGATAATTATCATAATTTTTTACTCCTTCTGTATCATCAGTTCGACGAACTTAAAATTGCCAAAAAAAAAATTAACGCAAAACTAACAAACGTCCACAAAAAATTTATAAAGACAAAACCAAAAAATCGCAGCACTTGAACAACCCCTAAAATTTACCATAGATATTGAAACAGACCATCCGTCTTACTTTCAACCCATCGATCAAAAACTAAATTTTATTGATATCAAAATTCATAATATCAGCTAGGAGTATTAATATTACCTCCACGATCGAGGAGAAGAATAGTGGGCATATGAGTTTTGGACTTGAAGGGTTTATCACCATCAAAGGCAGCGCAACCCAGCGCGCCTTCATCAGGGTAAGCAAGAGAACCCACCATGGATCCTCCATAATTGGGCACTCCGAAATTCGCTATTGCCCCGTCGTGTTGTTCCGAGCTCAGGCTTTGTGAGTGTATTACTCTTATACTGTTCTTCTCCACCACGAATCGACCATCAACAGAGCAGGCCAATACCAATAATATCGATACCACCAAAGAAGCTAGTAAATTGTTACTACTGATAAAACCCATGTCAAATTCTCTCTGGTTTTTTGCCAATTTGTTGGGTTTATGACAAATTTGAAGAAGAAGAAGAAGAGAGAGAGAGAGAGAAGCAATGGAGTGACGAGGGTGCTCGAAGTGACAAACAAACAGTCTCCTTGAGGGAATTGCAAGCAACTACTTGCTTAAGAGGGAGGGAGAGAGAGAGAGATTGGTAGTTTGGAAGGGTATTTGAGAGGGATTTATTTCTTAATTTTGTATTGTTGATTGCGTAGTATTAATTATTTATTATTATCGGACTCATTATAAAAGTGTTTTTATGACATATATAGAATAGATTTTGTACTATATGATATCACACTAACACTTCAAAAAGATCATTCAAAAGAGAGAGAAATTTGACAGTTGGTTTTTCGATAATTACAATCTAAAATTTTATACAGTATTTTAGGGAGTATTTGGGAGTCTCATTTTTTACTTTTTGGTTTTTTGTGTTAAGGTCAGAATCCATTTTGAATTTGGTATGAATGTTTGGAAGAAGGACAGAGGGGGTGCTGCGCAGCGTGCTGTGCGATACTTGGCGCCGCCGCGCCGGTATCGGTCCGATAATCGGAGACGTCCATCGTGTAGAGTTCGTCGAGTACTACAAGTCTACAAAAAATCAACTAGATCGGATATTGTTAAGTGCGTAATCGAAACACAAATAACTTGAAAAAAAATGAGTTTAGTAGTTTTCATCCAGTGTTTCAAGTCATATATGTTCCATTTTTTTTCACGTTATATATATGCTCCGATCATGTACTTAACGATGTCCAATCGAGTTCATTTTTAGTGCACTTATAGTGCTCAACGAGCTCTACGCGATGGACGTCTTCGATCATCGGACCGACACCGGTGCGGCGGCGCCAAGTGCTGCACAGCACAAGGCTGCGTGAAGAAATGTGCAAAATGCAATTTGCAACAGGAGTAGTGTTTGGGAGATACGTGCATAATATATTTTGTAAGTCTTTTTATTAATCAAAATGAGAAAAGTGAAAAATGAGAAGTCAAAAAGCTACTCCCAGCCTACTTTTGGCTTCTCCTTTCTATTGTCAAATTTTGAGAATGAGTTTTGCGAGAATGAGAGTTTTATCTCCCAAACGCTCAGAATTAGAAAAGGAGTAGTTGAAAATGAGAAAAGGGGTTGGCCAAACACCCCCTTAGTATGTAATGTTATCTAAATCCATTTTTCTCGAGATAAATATGTTTCTAGAACACATTGAACGATATCCGATGAATGTGAATTTTGGCTTGCTTTAATGATCTTGTTGATGTCAACATTATCAACAGTCCCGATCATCAGATCAAAAAATGTCTATATTCAATTTATTAAAATATGATTATCAAAAAATAAAGTGCCCAAATCATTTTCCTATCCAAAATGAATAAATAAAAAATGAGGTGGGTTAATCACCGGAGAGAGAGAGAGAGAGAGAGAGAGAGAGAGAGAGAGAGCATTGGTTAAAGGTTAATAAATCTATCCCTCTCTTTAAATTTTGAAGTGTGACAGCAAAGTATAGTTTCGAAGCTAAATTTGAAGTATCTGATAAAAGTGCTCGCTTCCCCTAAGCTAATTACACTTTAGTCTTTTACTGTTATGTACATATAGATATAAATTGTAACGCCCCAAAAATTTGGGAACACTAATTAATATTAAAATAAAAGAAAAATAGAATAATTAGTCTGACTGGCGTCTACTGCGCTGAATTACATTATTATAATCAAGGTGGGGTGTATGGCTTCTTCTAGCCCTCTGTCGGGTCACTCCCCAGCTCCAAGGCTCTGCTGGTAGTAGAATTCCTCCTGTTCATCTTGGAATTCTGGCATAATACGTCAGAATTGCAGAACAACATCGTGGTATTATACCAGGGTTACACAACTGCAACACCGTGAGCGAAATGCCTAGCAATAACTCTACCCAAATCCCAACTAGCAATTCTAGAACAATATATGAAGTCTTGAAAATAATAACAGAGGTTTAACGGAAACAGTTTTCATGACTAAAAATGACAGTGCTAGTGTAAATATGTTTGTGCTAGTGTCAATGCAAATCAGAGTAAACGTGGTAGTAAATATGTGTCTCGTCTCATTTCTCATTATCATCATAGGCATTCTTCTTCAAATTTCATCTTTTCGATTATCTCAATCATCTCAATCATTTCAATCATTATAGCTATCTCCCATCACTCTGAAAGTTATTAGTCTGTTTCCGTCCTCTTTCAACAGACAGTACCAATCTTTCCACTCGAGATCCCGGCTGTCTTATATCACTGAACTCAACCAGTCTGTTTATAAGGTCCGTCCATCTCGCGGCTCACTTGTTACATAGTCTCGGCCGTTTCGTCTTACTGATCCTCACAGTACGTTTCGAGATCCGCCCGCTATGTGTTATGCATGCTTAGCCCTAACTTCCAAATTCTCTCCGCGAATTGGGGCGGCGCTCTCGCTGCATTCCCGTACTCATTCCCATTCTTTTAAAAAAAATCATTTTTGTTCTCATCTCATTTTCATTCTCATTACATTTTCATTCTCATCTTTTTTTCTCGTGTCAACTATTCATCTCAAAATTTGTGTCGTGTATTTCTCGTACCGTGTCGTGACTATGCACATGTCTCAAAATTTCTTTTCGCAAAAATGCAACTTTCTCATAATTCGTGTTCTAAAAAATCAACGTTTTCTCGTAAAACATGTTTCTCCATCATTCAAAATTTCCTAAAATGTGTCTCTCAAAATATCATTTCTCTTTTAGCGACCTACTCTCGACAATAGAATAACCAGGAAAGTCCCAGGCAAAGGGGGTCGGACTATCCAGTTAATATCACCCATCCTCATTGTAGACAGACTTTTAAGGGTGTTAGCATTGGGTCATTCCACAGTCTCAAGTTAGTCATAAAACATTTCTCATTCCCCAAAAATATTCCTCATAGTCTTTTTCAGAAAATTCTCATTTGCCGATAATTTTGCCTTTGTAAAAATGCAACCGTTCACGTATTTTTCCAAAAATCAATCGGGCATTATAACGACGTAAATTTGAAATATCATTTTCAATTCGGGCATTATAACAACTATGTAAGCTCGAAAAAGTATTTTTAGAATCACAACTCTTTTCTTTTAGAAACCGTAAACTACTAACTTTAATCTTAAAAACCGGGCATTATAACATTACTAAAAATTAAACTTGCAATAAAATAACTAGTAAGAATTTAGATAAGGATTATTACCGTATTCCGGGTTCAATCGGAAGTAGACAAAGCTAATGGTAGACGGACGGAGTAACGGCGTCGAAAGAAAGTAAGGCTTTCTTAGAAACGCCGGAGGGTATGCCGGAACTAACTAACTAAGATCGAAGGGTGATTTTTGGAGGGTGGTAGCCGGCGGTTAGTGGTGGTGGTGGTGGATGGGTTTCATTAAGTTTCTTGAAGAACTTATGAAGAACTTGAAGATTTTCCTACCAAAACTACTAAGAAATGCTACTACATGAACTACAAGATTGAGAGAGATTTTGGTGTGAGAAACAATGAAGGAATAGGGTCCTATTTATAGGAAAATGTGGAGCTCCCTCTCTTCCCAATGTGGCCGGCCCTCTCCCTTAGGAAGTTGCTTGGAAATTTCCTCCAATTAATGCCCGGAATCTCATCATTACACAAATCTATGACGCGTCATCATGAGGGAATATATTCTCATAGGTTAGTAGGCTCATTGTGACGCTACGGGGGTAGGATAAGGCAATATTGCGTGGGGATTTGATGAGTACGAAGTTTCGCAGTGTAGAATACACGCGACTAACCAAGTTTCCGGTACTAAATTACACTGCGTTTATCACGTAGCTACAAAGGCTATACTTATCTTATGACGCGACAATAAATGAAGGAATATATTCCTTTCTTAGGTCATAATGAAGCTAGTCCAATAATGCAAGGGTAATTCATTAGACTACGGAGTTTCACAGTGTAGAACATACGCGATTTGCTAGTTTCTGGACTAATTTACACTGCAAGGCTGTAAGGGCTATAAAGTTGATGATAAAGCTAGGTCTGTAGCTATAACCAATAATGCATGGGAAATTAAATGACTACGAAGTCTCACGGTACAATCTCTACGCGACTAACTACATTTCCGGTGTTAGTTTACACCGCAAGGCAATAAAGGCTATGAGATCTTAGGCACGTCATAAAATCTAGGGTGTGATCATGAGATTCTCTCAATAATGCATGGAGAATTCACCTAGTCACATTTCGCAGTGTAGGTTATACGCGACTACATAAGTTTCTAGTACAAATTGTAGTGTTAAATGACATGAGGCTATAAGCTAAGAGATCTTAGGCGCGTCAGTGGATAGATTGTGTCTCCCCGGGAGAAACATTTCCACTAATGGAAAGGTTACTATAAGTGGCAAGTTTATGTTAAATAGAAAGTATACTATATATGGAAGGTTAGTCAAAATTGGGAGTTTTGGTCAAAATTGGAAGATTGGTTTCTATAATTGGAAAGTTTCCTTAAATGGAAAGTTAGTCATATAGTGGGAACATTTCCATTAATGGCTAGATTGCTTTGCTCCTTACTTTGTTATTTAATGGCGTGTCCAAAGCGTAGGGCTAATGTCGGAGTTAGCAATTTACTGGTAAGACCAAATCGAATCCTTAGAGACCGAACGTACCGAGCGTTAAAATTGTCTTGCGCGTGAGGGTTTTTAGCCTTGAAGCGGCAAACTTTGATTTGTGATTTGGGGTGGTGGAATTCTCTCGACTTCGAGAACGACTCGTAAGATGCAAAAACTAATTAAAACTAAGGCAAGCTCTGGATTTCATCACCCATGACTCAGGTCGTGTCACGCCCTCGATTTTCATCATAATTGAATAACCATTTTTCCTCCACGAAATATTTCATTAAACTCATTGATTAGTCCAAAATCACCTTACAGCGTTTATATTGACAACAAATGACAAGTCTAATCTTCGGCACCCATATCCCATATAAATTACCTTAAAATATTACATTCTTTCGACAAGTAAAAGTTTACAATGCTTCAAATAATCTTTCATGCCATGCACATCAAGCACTCCATGTCATACTCCAAGCCATACCTGAGACAGCAAAGGGGTGAGCATTCACTTCGCCCAGCAGGTGCCCCCTTTGGGGTTTCAGACACACAAATGGATAGCAAGATATAATGAACAGATGCGCAACATAATATTGACAAGTAACAAGTAAGCTACCCAACATATCATTTGATCATAGCAAAAGACATCAACCTTCACGCTTTCCTCACGTACACCTCTGTGATATTACTTTAGGTAGTAACCATCGAACTTTCCTCTAACCAATATTATCAATCATAATGTTACTACTTATCTAATCTACGTGTCCCTCATTAAAATAACATTAGTTGGGTCCAACAACCCTCGTACTAAACCATCTTTAAGATACCGTAGCGTCATTTCAATCAAGCAGTCATTTTCTTTCTTTCTTTCCTCTTTCCAATTCTACCGACATGTCCGTTGAGACTCACACCAATCAATATCATGCACGTAACCCCATTTGTCATAAGACATTTATCACATATCTAGGCACTCTCATACACACACAAGATACCCTAGTCGATGCATTCCCCGTGAATCCATGTACCGTACAGTACCCATACGTACCCCGACGTATCCCACGGGTACCCACGTGTCAAACAATTTCTCTACTCGTGTTCACCGGTGCCCTATGAGTTTACATATATCACACACGTGTCCTATAGGTGGTCATGTGTCCCTCGAGTGTCCAAGCGTTCCCCAAGTATCTGTATGTATTCCACATCTGTCAACGTGTCCTACAAATCTCCCGAAAATAGCCCGCGTCCCACAAATATTCCTCAAATACTTCCCCGTACCCCACACACATTTAAGTATTTCCTAGCGATCAACATGCATCACTCAAACTTCCACAATAATCGACAAATGTCCAAATCATACCTGACACATCACATGTGCCTCAGAACATCCTTGTCATGCTTCTTATTCATTTACTTTGTTCATTATACTCTGGGCATACCATAAAGGCCTCGTGTCACTCCGGGCATGCCATATAGGCCCCGTGTCACTCCGGGCATACCCTTTCGGGCCCCGTGTAATCATTATCACATTTCCATCATCATTTCATATTCATTAATGTCACTTCAGTGCCCATGCATATTCTCATCTCAATCCGATGCTCAAAACTTTACTTCGATTGATTGCCGTCAAACTAGTGTTATTAGTATCAAACACATAACACGAACTCCGAGGAAACTTAAGAAATCTTCAAGTATGCTAAATTGCACTCATGACATATATCTCAAAGTGTTTCAAGTCGATTAGAATGAGCATAACACGTACGTCGCACAAAACAGGCCAAAAGGGGTCAACAGAAGCAAAATTACATTAAAGGGGTTTTGGGTCAACCCAAAAGGGTCCTGAGTTTCACAGAAGGTTTTGGGTCGACCCACTACAAGGTTTGGGTCGACCGAGAAGCCTTACGAGCAGATTTTGAACAATCTCAGTATTTTCGCCATAACTTTTCACACCGAACTCCGTTTTGGACATATTATATATCAAAACGTAGGGAATTTGAAGAGCCACAACATTGTAGTTTTACACTTTTCCCAATTTTACATTAATGTTGCCCGAAAAGCGTGAATACTAACCAATTTAACAAATTTTCACCCAAGGTGGGGGATTTCAACCCAACTCAAATCAAACCCACAAATTTACTAGAGAATCACTTAGGAAATCAATGGAACAACTCAATATCCACATGATAAGACTAGATGCTTTCACAAAGGCTTAAAGCAAGGATTAAGAGGGATTTAACAAGCATGAGGGTAATACACACACAAACATCAAATTTGCATTGAGAATTGAAGGATGATCCCCTACCTCTTGAGATTGAGCTTGAAAACCCTTCCAAAAGCAAAACCCAAACCCTAGCTTCAAGATCCAAGAATGTTCTTCAAACCCCGAAGTGAAATAAGCACACCAACGCGTAGAGCATGCAATTTTAGGAAGCTTTTGTGAAGGAAGTAAGCTTGGAACTTAAGGGTTGGCTTGGATTGGTGGAGAAAATGAGTTTGAGGAGCTATGGAGGAGAGAGAGGGAGGAGGGGGACTGATTTTTTGGGAAAGAGATGAGTTTTTCTCTCTCTTCTCTCACCACACACACACACACATATCTTTATAATTACACCTCAAGTCCAAATGTGACTTGTGTAAACCAAACACACCCCAATCAACATATTTTTCACCAACACTCCAACACTTAGTCAATTTTGCCATTTCATTCAATTCCTCACATTACCCAATTGTTATTTACGAAAAATTTAAATTTAAATTTCTGGGTCTTTACAGATCGATTCATTCTCCTCTAAAATAACCGGCTCGGAGATATCGTTAAACATCTCCGAACGAAAGGTTTGGAACTTAAACTCATTTAAACTAGAAATGGTGTTTAGCAAAGACTAGGAATTTTCAGTTCATTTGGCAAACGGCCGAGTTGACAACGCCCTAAGCATCACACGTGCCAGGTGGATAAACCCTTGGCTACATGTGATCAAAGAGATTAACAAACCCGGTCTTTGGTACGTAAAATTAATCATATCCCTTTGCTAAACAAACGATGTGTGCAATATGGCGAGGAGAGCGAATCAACCTAAGTCACGGGGTGCTAATTACCCTAAGACCGAGCCTACGTAAGCTACTCACACAACATACTAGAAAACTTGACTAGAAATTTGAAGGGAATAAAGAACATGACAAATGCTAAAATAAACTTGATTTCTAAGAAGATCTAAGTAGTAGAAACAACTTTAAACCGAAGGAAATTAACCAAACACCACTACAAACATGAGTTTTCAAAGGAGAAAGCTAGAAAAGTAGAAATAAAATTCAAACGATGAAAACGAAAACAAATTAGATTTCTATGTTGATCCGTTGATTACAAGAACTATTAATAAACGAGAAATTAAAGGACAAACTAAACTTACATGAGTTCTAAGGAAAATAAAGCTTGAAACCTCCTCCATAACCATGGAGAAGAGAGCTAAAAGTAAAAGTAAAAGCTAAAATAGATAATGTAGGAGAAAGAAGAGAGATAGAGGGAGGGAGAGATATATACAAACACCCTTTCTCTCTCACAAAAATATCCTAGAAACAACTAAAAGTAGAAGTTTTTCCATAAGTGGAAAGTAATAAAGTTGCTCAAAAAGGCTTACTGGGCCATTTGGATCGATCCACAGGCAAGAGTGGATCGATCCAAGTAGCTTGAAATCTCCCAGTCCACAAGTTGGATCGATCCATTAGCAGAATTGGATCGGTCCAAAGTCCTCTGTTCAGTTTTTGGCAAGATTGGATCTATCCAACTCTGCCTATGGATCGGTGGTTTTCCATGCCTTAGCACATTTTTTGATCACTCCTTTGGCCATTGCGTGCTTCCAACTTCTTCCATTGCACGTCCAATCATCATAAGACCTTGGAAAGGGTGATTAGGTCTTGTGTCCTCTTGGATACTTTCGGATTTCACCGGGAGTCTTTGTGAGGCTTGGACACGGCATTAGCCTTCCGGCTTGAACTTGTGCTCTCTTTGTCTTCCCGAGCCTTAGCCACATCTTCATTTCTTGGCTCTTTAGGCTTGGTGGTGGAATGCCATGGGACACGTGACCTTCGGATCCTAGGAATTTGTCCCGGAGCGCTTCAAATGCGCCTTATTCCGTGTTTTTTCCTTGAACTACAAAAACACACTTTGCGCAACATCAATCATATCAATCACTAAAATGTGTGTGTGTGTGTGATCTAAATGAGCTAGATGAGCTCGAATATGTACAATATTAGGGGCTCATCATAGATTGTCCAAATGGGGTGCAAGAATAAACCCTCTCTCTCTCTCTCTCTCTCTCTCTCTCTCTCTCTCTCTCTCTCTCTTTATATATATATATATATATATATATCTTTCTCACACATAAATCCTACACAAAATCTAGGCTATGATGGGAGAATCTTAGGCAATAATTACAAGATAAGGCTAGGTGATGATGTAAGCGGGGTGACACAGGCGGAGTGACATAAGCGTAGGGTCACGGTTTTGTGTGATGGAAATTACTATTGTGTTAGTTTTAAATACTCGCAACTCGCAAGCGCACGAATCGATTGTAATCTAGGTGTGGTAATAAGTGCGAGGTCGAACCTAAGGGAATTGTACGGATGGAACGCAGTTGAATAACTCGAATAATCTAAAATTAAATTTCCTAATCTAGTTTAAGAATATTTTTGTTTGGAGGTTGTGGAAATCAAATTAACTAAAATTAAAAGTGTTCAAAGAGATAATAAAAGTACTAGGGCATTGGAATCCATTACATGCATGATGCTTGCATTATAACTATAATATTTATATTCTTAACTTTTTCAAAATTATAAATTGGCTGCTAAACTCTTTTATTGTGGAAAATATGCAAGACAACTCTTTTAATTAGCTTCTACAATTTTAGTTCTTCTTTTGCCAAATAAAGGTTTAGAACTAAAACTTTTAGTGAATCCATCGAAACACAATTTATATCCGCTTTTAACAAATCATAAATTGAATCCAACAAAACACACTAAAAATCCAATTCTAATGATTCATAGAAAAATAGACAAGTGAGTAAGAAGAACTTTTTCATCAATGTTGATTTATGCTATTTTTATGAAGAAGTTAAGTTCATAAGATTATAATTATAAAGCATGTAATTTCATCATTACCCTAGTAAGTAATTTAGCCTGACATAATTGTAATGAAAAGCAAAAGACAATAATTAAAAGCAACTTTATTGAAATGCATTAAAACTAGAATAAACTTACAAGTACATGAATTTTTGTCTTGATGCTTGGTTTTCTTGACAAAGTAAAAAGTGACTAGTGTTATTTTCTTAACCAAAATCCAAGCACACCCTCTTCTCTGCTTCTTTCTCTCATTTATACATGAAAGAAAATGGTTAAAAGAAAGGAAACGCGGTTGGGAAAAGTAAAGAGAAAGATGGAGGAATAAATGAAAAATAAATAAGAAATTTGGTAAGAGAATTGGGAAAAGGAAAGATAAGGGAAATGTTGTAGTTTTCAAAGCATGGGGCAGAAATCTTCAGATTCTACGTAAATGAGTCTGGTGTTGGAAATTATTCCATGCTTCTCATGCTGGTGCAATTGGGGGAAATTATCCAGTGCTTCGCGCTGTAGCTTTTTGGCCAAAAAGCTCACTTCAAAATGCATGTCCCAAGTATGGATCCTTAGACCTCTTGCCCCTAAAATAGGGACTTTACTACTTGAGCTACATCAGAACTTAGACTATGTTGCTTCACGTTTATTATTTATTCTTTCCTCTTCAAATTCCAATTTATTTAGCAAATCTTATCTGATATCTGCAAACATAACTAAAATAAGATTAATTAGAATGCAAAATAGGTCTAACAAAGCTCTAGTTTAAAGGAAATAACATACAAAAAAATGTGTATATCAATTACCGTATAGCCCTTGGCATGTGTACGTTATCATGCGGACGTATATATACTAATTTAATTAAATCAACTGACCATTAAATAATTTTCTGAGAAAATTATAATAATTAAAATCATAATTCGAATTTTTATTTACTAAAATTTGGGTTATTACATAAATCTCCAAGAAAAAATACACATCTACATATATATACATATATATATATATTTGGTCCGGTTCGGTTTATTTCCGAATTGGAAGGTAGCAAACTAGACCAAATTGATTTTTTTGGTTTGGCTAAAAATCAAACCAGACCAAACTGATTACCTCTAGAAACCAAATCAAATCACTGGTTTGGTCGATCCGGTTTCAATTTTCGATTCGATTGACCCATTTTTCCTTTCAACCCTAAAAAAACTACAAAATCCTAATCAAAATTCAAACCATGCACATATTGGATTCTGTCACGCTCTCGACTTTTAACATAATAAATAAACCATTTTTTATTAAGATAATCGAAAATACCGTACATATAATTCCGATGTACATCCTCACAACGTTCCAAATTCATAATCAATAACCAAATCTGAATTTAGTACCCGTGTCCCGAATCAACATGAATAAAAGTGTTAAAGTGACATGTTCATCTTTCCAAAAATAAAGTTCACAAGATTATTACATAACTCATTCCCTATAAGCTTTCAAAAGATGCACAAACTCCATGCACTCCACTTCATGATCCTTGTTGTGTACCTGAAAAATGGTAGGGTGAGCTACACTAGCCCAGTAGAAAATCCTTTACAAACACTAAATGCATATAAAATGATATGAGCACGAGTGAAATAAATAGTACGAGGTAATCAACAAATGAGAAACATCAAATTATTATCCAAGGAAATTCAAAGTGCCCACGGATTTATAAAATCACTTTTCATCAATGAAAATCCTTTTTCAAAAGTCCAACGTGCCGACATAAACATTTAATCCGTCTTTCTCTTTCATTCCAAACCTTTTGTCATTCATAATCTCAATAACCGGAACCATTGAGATTTGGGATCCCCTGCCGAGATTCGTGGGCCTCGTTACCCCTGCCGAGATTCACGGGTCTCGTTACTCCTGCCCCAGGACGCATCAAATGGTGGCCTAATAACCACAATCCAATCTCTCAATTTATAACTTCTCAACTTTCTCAAAACATTAAGTGTCCATTTCATTTCCTACAAAGCATATTTCATATTGTTCGAAACGTGTCCATTAGTCCATAAGCATACCGTTCCTCATTTCCCACAAACAATTAAGGTCCATTCATTTCATTTGAATTATATTCATTCATTCGAGATAAAACATCACCATGTATTGGACACACATAGATGATTACAAGTTGTGTCATATCCAAAAAACAATAAATAATAAGAATTTAAGGTCCCGACATGATAAACTAAGTGAAGCTTCAAGGAAATAACAAGAAATATCACGAGGATAAGGAAGATAATACAATCGGAGGCCAAATAAGTGCTTCCGATGACGAAGCCTCTGGGTACTGATACAAATGATTTGGGTATCGATACTCAGCCTTCTCAGTAAAAATTGAAAACGAATAGAACTAATACGTATCGATACCAAGAAATCTAGGTATTATCTGTACGAGGACCGAAGACTCATCAGGAAAGGATAATAGCGATAATCTGTGTCGTGTAATTATATCCAGCCCTTTACAGGCAGATTTTGGTACAAATCTCATGGGGTTGAACCAACTGAAAAGTAATGCACAAATCAACTCAACACCACTTAAGAAGAGTAGAAAAGACCCCTACCTCAAGATATTTGACCCCAACAAGCTTCAATACAACCCCTAGCTTTTCCTAGCCAAAACCCACCAAATTCCAAGCTCAAGAAAGCGATTCCCAGGTCTAGATGTCAAGTACATGGAATATATGTGATGAATTTATAGGGTTTTCATGGTTTTCGGAAGTAATTTGGTGTGTGTGTGTGTGTGTGTGTGTGTGTGTGGGGGGGGGGGGGGGGGGGGGGGGGGAGGGTTTT